>JBBBDQ010003417.1:0-12966 GCA_037127315.1 Ascarosepion bandense | reverse complement strand
AAGAATTCAATTTTAATTGAATCATATGATTCTACACATCAATTTACATAAGAATCAGCATTAATCTTGATATGCATGAAAAATACACTAAATGCTGCAATTTTCAGGCTTTTCTGTACACTCATTTATATTGCTCAAGAATCAATTTTAAATGAGACCGTGATTCTACAACATTCAATTTACATTAAGCAAAATCAGCGATTAATCTTGATATGCATAGAAAATATGCCTAAATGCGCAAAATTTCGGGCTTTTCAGTACACTCATTTATATTGCTCAGAATCAATTTTAAATGAAACCATTTGATACTACACATCAATTTACATAAGAATCAGCATTAATCTTGATATGCATGAAAATACACTAAATGCGCAATTTTCGGTCTTTCAGTACAGTCATTTCTATTGCTCAGAATCAATTTTAAATGAAACCATATGATTCTACACATCAATTTACATAAGAATCAGCATTAATCTTGATATGCATGAAAATACACTAAATGCGCAATTTTCGGGCTTTCAGTACACTCATTTATATTGCTCGGAATCAATTTAAATGAGACCATATGATTCTACAAATCAATTTACATAAGAATCAGCATTAATCTTGATATGCATGAAAATACACTAAATGCGCAATTTTCGGGCTTTCAGTACACACATTTATATTGCTCAGAATCAATTTTAAATGAGACCGTATGATTCTACACATGAATTTACATAAGAATCAGCATTAATCTTGATATGCATGAAAATACACTAAATGCGCAATTTTCGGGCTTTCAGTACACTCATTTATATTGCTCAGAATCAATTTTAAATGAGACCATATGAATCTACACATCAATTTACATAAGAATCCGCATTAATCTTGATATGCATGAAAATACACTAAATGCGCAATTTTCGGGCTTTCAGTACACACATTTATATTGCTCAGAATCAATTTGAAATGAAACCATATGATTCTACACATCACTTTACATAAGAATCAGCATTAATCTTGATATGCATGAAAATACACTAAATGCGCAATTTTCGGTCTTTCAGTACAGTCATTTCTATTGCTCAGAATCAATTTTAAATGAAACCATATGATTCTACACATCAATTTACATAAGAATCAGCATTAATCTTGACATGCATGAAAATACACTAAATGCGCAATTTTCGCGCTTTCAGTACACTCATTTATATTGCTCAGTATCAATTTGAAATGAAACCATGTGATTCTACACATCAATTTACATAAGAATCAGCATTAATCTTGATATGCATGAAAATACACTAAATGAGTAATTTTCGGGCTTTCAGTACACTCATTTATATTGCTCAGAATCAATTTTAAATGAGACCGTATGATTCTACACATCAATTTACATATCAATCAGCATTAATCTTGATATGCATGAAAATACAGTAAATGCGCAGTGTTTGGTCTTTCAGTACACTCATTTATATTGATCAGAATCAATTTGAAATGAGACCATACGATTCTACACATCAATTTACATAAGAATCAGCATTAATCTTGATATGCATGAAAATACACTAAATGCGCAGTGTTTGGGCTTTCAGTACACTCATTTATATTGCTCAGAATCAATTTTAATTGAATCCATATGATTCTAACACATCAATTTACATAAGAATCAGCATTAATCTTGATATGCATGAAAATACACTAAATGCGCAAATTTCGGGCTTTCAGTACACTCATTTATATTGCTCAGAATCAATTTTAAATGAAACCATGTGATTCTACACATCAATTTACATAAGAATCAGCATTAATCTTGATATGCATGAAAATACATTAATGCGCAATTTTCGGTCTTTCAGTACAGTCATTTATATTGCTCAGAATCAGTTTTAAATGTAACCATATGATTCTACACATCAATTTACATAAGAATCAGCATTAATCTTGATATGCATGAAAATACACTAAATGCGCAATTTTCGGGCTTTCAGTACACTCATTTATCTTGCTCGGAATCAATTTAAATGAGACCATATGATTCTACAAATCAATTTACATAAGAATCAGCATTAATCTTGATATGCATGAAAATACACTAAATGCGCAATTTTCGGGCTTTCAGTACACTCATTTATATTGCGCAGAATCAATTTTAAATGAGACCATATGAATCTACACATCAATTTACATAAGAATCCGCATTAATCTTGATATGCATGAAAATACACTAAATGCGCAATTTTCGGGCTTTCAGTACACACATTTATATTGCTCAGAATCAATTTGAAATGAAACCATATGATTCTACATATCAATTTACAAAAGAATCAGCATTAATCTTGACATGCATAAAAATACTACTCCAAATGCGCAATTTTCAATTTTTCAGTGCACTCATTTATATTGTTCAGTATCAATTTGAAATGAAACCATGTGATTCTACACATCAATTTAATATAAGAATCAGCATTAATTTTGATATGCATGAAAATACACTAAATGAGTAATTTTTCTACAGTACACTCATTTATATTGCTCAGAATCAATTTTAAATGAGACCGTATGATTTACACATCAATTTACATATCAATCAGCATTAATCTTGATACGCACAGTACAAATGCGCAGTGTTTGGTCTTCCTCATTTATATTGATCAGAATCAATTTTAAATGAGACCATACGATTCTACACATCAATTTACATAAGAATCAGCATTAATCTTGATATGCATGAAAATACACTAAATGCGCAATTTTCGGGCTTTCAGTACACTCATTTATATTGCTCAGAATCAATTTTAATTGAATCCATATGATTCTACACATCAATTTACATAAGAATCAGCATTAATCTTGATATGCATGAAAATACACTAAATGCGCAATTTTCGGTCTTTCAGTACAGTCATTTATATTGCTCAGAATCAGTTTTAAATGTAACCATATGATTCTACACATCAATTTACATAAGAATCAGCATTAATCTTGATATGCATGAAAATACACTAAATGCGCAATTTTCGGGCCTTCAGTACACTCATTTATATTGCTCGGAATCTATTTTAAATGTGACCATATGATTCTACACATCAATTTACATAAGAATCAGCATTAATCTTGATATGCATGAAAATACACTAAATGCGCAATTTTCGGGCTTTCAGTACACTCATTTATATTGCTCGGAATCAATTTTAAATGAGACCATATGATTCTACACATCAATTTACATAAGAATCAGCATTAATCTTGATATGCATGAAAATACACTACATGCGCAATTTTCGGGCTTTTAGTACACACATTTATATTGCTCAGAATCAATTTTAAATGAGACCGTATGATTCTACACATCAATTTACATATGAATCAGCATTAATCTTGATATGCATGAAAATTCACTAAATACGCAATTTTCCGGCTTTCAGTACACTCATTTATATTGCTCAGAATCAATTTTAAATGAGACCATATGTATCTACACATCAATTTACATAAGAATCCGCATTAATCTTGATATGCATGAAAATACACTAATGCGCAATTTTCGGTCTTTCAGTACACACATTTATATTGCTCAGAATCAATTTTAAATGAAACCATACGATTCTACATATCAATTTACATAAGAATCAGCATTAATCTTGATATGCATGAAAATACACAAAATGCGCAATTTTCGGGCTTTCAGTACACTCATTTATATTGCTCAGAATCAATTTTAAATGAAACCATATGCTTCTACACATCAATTTACATAAGAATCACCATTAATCTTGATATGCATGAAAATACACTAAATGCGCAGGTTTTGGTCTTTCAGTACAGTCATTTATATTGATCAGAATCAGTTTTAAATGTAACCATATGATTCTACAAATCAATTTATAAAAAATAAGCATTAATCTTGATATGCATGAAAATACAATAAATGCGCATTTTTCGGGCCTTCAGTACACTCATTTATATTGCTCGAGAATCAATTTTAAATGTGACCATATGATTCTACACATCAATTTACATAAGAATCAGCATTAATCTTGATATGCATGAAAATACACTAAATGCGCAATTTTCGGGCTTTCAGTACACTCATTTATATTGCTCGGAATCAATTTTAAATGAGACCATATGATTCTACACATCAATTTACATAAGATTCAGCATTAATCTTGATATGTATGAAAATACACTAAATGCGCAATTTTCGGGCTTTCAGTACACTCATTTATATTGATCAGAATCAATTTTAAATGAGCCCGTATGATTCTACATATCAATTTACATAAGAATCAGCATTAATGTTGATATGCATGAAAATACACTAAATGCCCAATTTCGGGCTTTCAGTACACTCATTTATATTGCTCGGAATCAATTTTAAATGAGACCATATGATTCTACACATCAATTTATATAAGAATCAGCATTAATCTTGATATGCATGAAAATACACTATATGCGCAATTTCCGGCTTTCAGTACACTCATTTATATTGCTCAGAATCAATTTTAAATGAGACCATATGATTCTACACATCTATTTACATAAGAATCAGCATTAATCTTGATATGCATGAAAATACACTAAATGCGCAATTTTCGGGCTTTCAGTACACTCATTTATATTGCTCAGAATCAATTTGAAATGAGACCGTATGATTCTACACATCAGTTTACATAAGAATCAGCATTAATCTTGACATGCATGAAAATACACTAAATACGCAATTTTCAGGGTTTCAGTACACTCATTTATATTGATCAGAATCAATTTTAAATGAGACCATATGATTCTACACATCAATTTACATAAGAATCAGCATTAATCTTGATATGCATGAAAATACATTTAATGCGCAATATTCCAGCTTTCAGTACACTCATTTATATTGCTCAGAATCAATTTTAAATGAGACCGTATGATTCTACACATCAATTTACATAAGAATCAGCATTAATCGTGATATGCATGAAAATACGCTTAATGCGCAATTTTCGGGAGGCTTTCAGTACAGTCATTTCTATTGCTCCGAATCAATTTTAAATGAGACCATATTATTCTACACATCAATTTACATAAGAATCAGCATTAATCTTGATATGCATGAAAATACACTAAATGCGCAATTTTCGGGCTTTCAGCACACTCATTTATATTGCTCGGAATCAATTTTAAATGAGACCATATGATTCTACACATCAATTTACATAAGAATCAACATTAATCTTGATATGCATGAAAATACACTAAATGCGCAATTTTCGGGCTTTCAGTACACTCATTTATGTTGCTCAGAATCAATTTTAAATGAGACCATATGATTCTACACATGAATTTACATAAGAATCAGCATTAATCTTGATATGCATGAAAATACACTAAATGCGCAATTTTCGGACTTTCAGTACACTCATTTATATTGCTCAGAATCAATTTGAAATGAAACCATTTGATACTACACATCAATTTACATAAGAATCAGCATTAATATTGATATGCATGAAAATACACTAAATGCGCAGTTTTTGGTCTTTCAGTACACTCATTTACATTGATCAGAATCAATTTTAAATGAGACCATATGATTCTACACATCAATTTACATAAGAATCAGCATTAATCTTGATATGCATGAAAATACACTAAATGCGCAATTTTCGGGCTTTCAGTACACTCATTTATATTGCTCAGAATCAATTTTAAATGAGACCGTATGATTCTACACATCAATTTACATAAGAATCTGCATTAATCTTGATATGCAGAAAAATACACTAAATGCAATTTTCGGGCTTCAGTACATTTATATTGCTCAGAATCAATTTAAATGAAACTTCATATGATTCTACACATCAATTTACATAGCACAAGCATTAATCTTGATATGCATGAAAATTACACTTAATGCGTAATATTCCAGCTTCAGTACACTCATTTATTGCTCAGAATCAATTTAAATGAGACCATATGATTCTACATAATCGATTTACATTAGAATCAGCATTAATCTTGATATGCATGAAAATACACTAAATGCGCAATTTTCGGGCTTTCAGTACACTCATTTATATTGCTCAGAATCAATTTTAAATGAAACCATATGATTCTACACATCAATTTACATAAGAATCAGCATTAATGTTGATATGCATGAAAATACATAAATGCGCAATTTTCGGGCTTTCAGTACACACATTTATATTGATCAGAATCAATTTTAAATGAGACCGTATGAATCTACACATCAATTTACATAAGAATCAGCATTAATCTTGATATGCATGAAAATACACTAAATGCGCAATTTTTGATATTTCAGTACACTCATTTATATTGATCAGAATCAATTTTAAATGAAACCATATGATTCTACACATCAATTTACATAAGAATCAGCATTAATCTTGATATGCATGAAAATACACTAAATGCGCAATATTCCGGCTTTCAGTACACTCATTTATATTGCTCGGAATCAATTTTAAATGAGACCATATGATTCTACACATCAATTTACATGAGAATCAGCATTAATCCTGATATCCATGAAAATACACTAAATGCGCAAATTTCGGGCTTTCAGTACACTCATTTATATTGCTCAGAATCAATTTTAAATGTAACCATATGATTCTACACATCAATTTTCATAAGAATCCGCATTAATCTTGATATGCTTGAAAATACAGTAAATGCGCAATTTTCGGGCTTTAAGTACACTCATTTATATTGCTCATAATCAATTTTAAATGAAACCATATGATTCTACACATCAATTTACATAAGAATCAGCATTAATCTTGATATGCATGAAAATACACTAAATGCGCAATATTCGGGCTTCAGCAATATTTATATTGATCAGAATCAATTTAAATGAGACCATATGATTCTACACATCAATTTACATAAGAATCTGCATTGGTCTTGATATGCATGAAAATGCACTAAATGCGCAGTTTTTGATATTTCAGTACACTCATTTATATTGCTCAGAATCACTTTAAATGAGACCATATGATGCACATTATCGCTATTATAAGAATCAGCATTATCTTGATATGCATGAAAATACTAAATGCGTATTATTATATTCATTTATATTGCTCGGAATCAACTTAAATGAGACCATATGATTCGGACATTATCAATTTACATAAGAATCAGCATTAATCTTGATATGCATGAAAAAATCGCACTAAATGCGCAAATTTCGGCTTTCAGTACAATTCATTTATATTTTCAAGTTCTAGAATAAATTTTAAATGTGACCATATGATTCTACACATCAATTTACATAAGAATCAGCATTAATCTTCATATGCATGAAAATACACTAAATGCGTTTTAATTAAAAATAATTATATTATATCATCATGTTTAGGACGATGATCCTCATATGAATTTACATAAGCATCAGCATTAATCTTGATAGGCATGAAAATACTTTAATGCGCATTTTTCGGGCTTTCAGCACACTCATTTATATTGCTCAGAATCAATTTTAAATGAGACCATATGATTCTAAACATCAATTTACATAAGAATCAGCATTAATCTTGATATGCATGAAAATACACTAAATGCGCAATTTTCGGGCTTTCAGCACACTCATTTATATTGCTCGGAATCAATTTTAAATGAGACCATATGATTCTACACATCAATTTAAATAAGAATCAACATTAATCTTGATATGCATGAAAATACACTAAATGCGCAATTTTCGGGCTTTCAGTACACTCATTTATATTGCTCAGAATCAATTTTAAATGAGACCATATGATTCTACACATCAATTTACATAAGAATCAGCATTAATCTTGATATGCATGAAAATACACTAAATGCGCAATTTTCGGACTTTCAGTACACTCATTTATATTGCTCAGAATCAATTTGAAATGAAACCATTTGATACTACACATCAATTTACATAAGAATCAGCATTAAACTTGATATGCATGAAAATACACTAAATGCGCAGTTTTTGGTCTTTCAGTACACTCATTTACATTGATCAGAATCAATTTTAAATGAGACCATATGATTCTACACATCAATTTACATAAGAATCAGCATTAATCTTGATATGCATGAAAATACACTAAATGCGCAATTTTCGGGCTTTCAGTACACTCATTTATATTGCTCAGAATCAATTTTAAATGAGACCGTATGATTCTACACATCAATTTACATAAGAATCAGCATTAATCTTGATATGCATGAAAATACACTAAATGCGCAATTTTCGGGCTTTCAGTACACTCATTTATATTGCTCAGAATCAATTTAAATGAAACCATATGATTCTACACATCAATTTACATAAGAATCAGCATTAATCTTGATATGCATGAAAATACACTTAATGCGCAATATTCCAGCTTTCAGTACACTCATTTATATTGCTCAGAATCAATTTTAAATGAGACCATACGATTCTACATAATCGATTTACATTAGAATCAGCATTAATCTTGATATGCATGAAAATACACTAAATGCGCAATTTTCGGGCTTTCAGTACACTCATTTATATTGCTCAGAATCAATTTTAAATGAAACCATATTATTCTACACATCAATTTACATAAGAATCAGCATTAATGTTGATATGCATGAAAATACACTAAATGCGCAAATTTCGGGCTTTCAGTACACACATTTATATTGATCAGAATCAATTTTAAATGAGACCGTATGATTCTACACATCAATTTACATAAGAATCAGCATTAATCTTGATATGCATGAAAATACACCTAAATGCAATTTTTGATATTTCAGTACACTCATTTATATTGATCAGAATCAATTTTAAATGAAACCTATATGATTCTACATTATCAATTTACATAAGAATCAGCATTAATCTTGATATGCATGAAAATACACTAAATGCGCAATATTCCGGCTTTCAGTACACTCATTTATATTGCTCGGAATCAATTTTAAATGAGACCATATGATTCTACACATCAATTTACATAAGAATCAGCATTAATCTTGATATCCATGAAAATACACTAAATGCGCAAATTTCGGGCTTTCAGTACACTCATTTATGTTGCTCAGAATCAATTTTAAATGTAACCATATGATTCTACACATCAATTTTCATAAGAATCAGCATTAATCTTGATATGCTTGAAAATACAGTAAATGCGCAATTTTCGGGCTTTAAGTACACTAATTTATATTGCTCATAATCAATTTTAAATGAAACCATATGATTCTACACATCAATTTACATAAGAATCAGCATTAATCTTTATATGCATGAAAATACACTAAATGCGCAATATTCGGGCTTTCAGTACACTCATTTATATTGCTCAGCATCAATTTTAAATGAGACCGTATGATTCTACACATCAATTTACATAAGAATCCGCAATAATCTTGATATGCATGAAATTACACTAAATGCGCAGTTTTTGATATTTCAGTACACTCATTTATATTGCTCAGAATCAATTTTAAATGAGACCATATGATTCTACACATCAATTTACATAAGAATCTGCATTAATCTTGATATGCATGAAAATGCACTAAATGCGCAGGTTTTTGATATTTCAGTACACTCATTTATATTGCTCAGAATCAATTTTAAATGAGACCATATGATTCTACACATCAATTTACATAAGAATCAGCATTAATCTTGATATGCATGAAAATACACTAAATGCGCAATTTTCGGGCTTTCAGTACACTCATTTATATTGCTCGGAATCAATCTTAAATGAGACCATATGATTCGACACATCAATTTACATAAGAATCAGCATTAATCTTGATATGCATGAAAATGCACTAAATGCGCAAATTTCGGGCTTTCAGTACACTCATTTATATTGCTCAGAATAAATTTTAAATGTGACCATATGATTCTACACATCAATTTACATAAGAATCAGCATTAATCTTCATATGCATGAAAATACACTAAATGCGCAGTTTTTGGTTTTTCAGTACACGCATTTATATTGATCAGAATCAATTTTAAATGAGACCATATGATTCTACACATGAATTTACATAAGAATCAGCATTAATCTTGATATGCATGAAAATACTTTAATGCGCATTTTTCGGGCTTTCAGCACACTCATTTATATTGCTCAGAATCAATTTTAAATGAGACCATATGATTCTACACATCAATTTACATAAGAATCAGCATTAATCTTGATATGCATGAAAATACACTAAATGCGCAATTTTCGGGCTTTCAGTACACTCATTTATGTTGCTCAGAATCAATTTTAAATGAAACCATATGATTCTACACATCAATTTACATAAGAATCAGCATTAATCTTGATATGCTTGAAAATACACTAAATGCGCAATTTTCGGGCTTTCAGTACACTCATTTATAATGCTCAGAATCAATTTTAAATGAAACCATATGATTCTACACATCAATTTACATAAGAATCAGCATTAATCTTGATATGCATGAAAATACACTAAATGCGCAATTTTCGGGCTTTCAGTACACTCATTTATATTGCTCAGTATCAATTTTAAATGAGACCGTATGATTCTACACATCAATTTACATAAGAATCAGCATTAATCTTGATATGCATGAAAATACACTAAATGCGCAGTTTTTGATATTTCAGTATACTCATTTATATTGATCTGAATCAATTTTAAATGAGACCATATGATTCTACACATATCAAGATTAATGCTGATTCTTATGTAAATTGATGTGTAGAATCATACGGTCTCATTTAAAATTGATTCTGAGCAATATAAATGAGTGTACTGAAAGCCCGAAAATTGCGCGATTTAGTGTATTTTCATGCATATCAAGATTACTGCTGATTCGTAAGTAAATTGATGTGTAGAATCATACGGTTTCAATTTAAATTGATTCTGAGCAATATAAATGAGTGTACTGAAAGCCCGAAAATTGCGCATTTAGTCTATTTTCAGCATATCAAGATTAATGCTGATTCTTATGTAAATTGATGTGTAGAATCATATGGTTTCATTTAAAATTGATTCTGGGCAATATAAATGAGTGTACTGAAAGCCCTAACATTGCGCATTTAGTGTATTTTCATGCATATCAAGATTAATGCTGATTCTTATGTAAATTGATGTGTAGAATCATATGGTCTCATTTAAAATTGATTCTGATCAACATCAATGTGTGTATTGAAAGACCAAAAACTGCGTATTTTGTGTATTTTCATGCATATCAAGTTTAATGCAGATTCATATATAAATTGATGTGTAGAATCATATGGTCTCATTTAAAATTAATTCTGAACAATATAAATGAGTGTAATGAAAGCCCGAAAATTGCGCATTTAGTGTATTTTCATGCATATCAAGATTAATGCTGATTCTTATGTAAATTGATGAGTAGAATCATATGGTCTCATTTAAAATTGATTCTGAGCAATATAAATGAGTGTACTGAACGCCCGAAAATTGCGCATTTAGTGTATTTTCATGCATATCAAGATTAATGCTGATTCTTATGTAAATTGATGTGTAGAATCATATGGTCTCATTTAAAATTGATTCTGATCAATATAAATGACTGTACTGAAAGACCAAAAACTGCGCATTTAGTGTATTTTCATGCATATCAAGATTAATGCTGATTCTTATGTAAATTCATGTGTAGAATCATACGGTCTCATTTAAAATTGTTTCTGAGCAATATAAATGAGTGTACTGAAAGCCCGAAAATTGCGGATTTAGTCTATTTTCATGCATATCAAGATTAATGCTGATTCTTATGTAAATTGATGTGTAGAATCATATGGTTTCATTTAAAATTGATTCTGAGCAATATAAATGAGTGTACTGAAAGCCCGAAAATTGCGCATTTAGTGTATTTTCATGCATATCAAGATTAATGCTGATTCTTATGTAAATTGATGTGTAGAATCATATGGTCTCATATAAAATTTATTCTGATCAATATAAATGACTGTACTGAAAGACCAAAAACTGCGCATTTAGTGTATTTTCATGCATATCAAGATTAATGCTGATTCTTATGTAAATTGATATGCAGAATCTTATGGTTTCATTTAAAATTGATTCTGAGCAATATAAATGAGTGTACTGAAAGCCCGAAAATTGCGCATTTAGTGTATTTTCATGCATATCAAGATTAATGCTGATTCTTATGTAAATTGTTATGTAGAATCATATGGTTTCATTTAAAATTGATTCTGAGCAATATAAATGAGTGTACTGAAAGCCACAAAATTGCGCATTTAGTGTATTTTCATGCATATCAAGATTAATGCTGATTCTTATGTAAATTGATGTGTAGAATCATACGGTCTCATTTAAAATTGATTCTGAGCAATATAAATGAGTGTACTGAAAGCCCGAAAATTGCGCATTTAGTGTATTTTCATGCATATCAAGATTAATGCTGATTCTTATGTAAATTGATGTGTAGAATCATATGGTTTCATTTAAAATTGATTCTGAGCAATATAAATGAGTGTACTGAAAGCCCGAAAATTGCGCATTTAGTGTATTTTCATGCATATCAAGATTAATGCTGATTCTTATGTAAATTGATATGCAGAATCGTATGGTTTCATTTAAAATTGATTCTGAGCAATATAAATGAGTGTACTGAAAGCCCGAAAATTGCGCATTTAGTGTATTTTCATGCATATCAAGATTAATGCTGATTCTTATGTAAATTGATATGTAGAATCATATGGTTTCATTTAAAATTGATTCTGAGCAATATAAATGAGTGTACTGAAAGCCCGAAAATTGCGCATTTAGTGTATTTTCATGCATATCAAGATTAATGCTGATTCTTATGTAAATTGATGTGTAGAATCATATGGTTTCATTTAAAACTGATTCTGAGCAATATAAATGAGTGTACTGAAAGCCCGAAAATTGCGCATTTAGTGTATTTTCATGCATATCAATATTAATGCTGATTCTTATGTAAATTGGTAT
>JBBBDQ010003413.1:0-16614 GCA_037127315.1 Ascarosepion bandense | reverse complement strand
GGCACTAGAAACCATTACTGGAAAATGGATATGTATTATATCAGGTGTGACAACTACTACAAAGATGGACAAATATGGCACCAGAGTAGATCACAAAAGGAAGATGGCCAGGTTCAACAGCAGAAGAAACCATTACTGGAAGATGGATATATATTATATCAGGTGTGACAACTTCTACGAACATTGACTACTATGACACCAGAGTAGATAACAAAAAGAAGATGGCCAGCTACAAGAGCAGAAGAAACCATTACTGCAAGATGGATAGGTATTATAGCACGTGTGACAACTACTACGAACATGGACTACAATGATACCAGAGTAGATCACAAAAAGAAGATGGCCAGCTACAACAGCAGAAGAAACCATTACTGGAAGATGGAGATGTATTATATCAGGTGTGACAACTACTAAGAAGATGGACAACTATGGGACCAGATTAGATCACAAAAGAAAGATGGCCAGCTACAACAGCAGAAGAAACCATTACTGGAAGATGGATATTATTTTATATCAGCTGTGACAACTACTACAAAGATGGACAAGTGTGGCACCAGAGTAGATCACAAAAGGAAGATGGCCAGCTACAACAGCAGAAGAAACCATTACTGGAAGATGGATATGTATTATATCAGTTGTGACAACTACTACGAAGATGGACAACTATGGGACCAGATTAGATCACAAAAGAAAGATGGCCAGCTACAACAGCAGAATAAACCATTACTGGAAGATGGATATTATTTTATATCAGGTGTGAGAACTACTACAAAGATGGACAAGTGTGGCACCAGAGTAGATCACAAAAGGAAGATGGCCAGCTACAACAGCAGAAGAAACCATTACTGGAAGATGGATATGTATTATATCAGGTGTGACATCTACTACGAAGATGGACAACTATGGCACCAGAGTAGATCACAATAGGAAGATGGCCAGCTACAAGAGCAGAAGAAACTATTACTGGAAGATGGATATGTATTATATCAGCTGTGAAAACTACGACGAAGATGGACAACAATAGCACCCGAGTAGATCACAAAAGAAAGATGGCCAGATACAATAGCAGAAGAAACCATTACTGGAAGATGGATATGTATTATATCAGGTGTGACAACTACTACGAAGATGGACAACTATGGCACCAGAGTAGATCACAAAAGGAAGATAGCCAGCTTCAATAGCAGTAGAAACTCTTACTGGAAGATGAATATATATTACATCAGGTGAGACAACTTCTACGAAGATGGACAACTATTGCACCAGAGTAGATCTCAAAAGGAAGATGGCCACCTACAACAGCAGAAGAATCCATTACTGGAAGATGGATATGTATTATATCAGTTGTGACAACTACTACAAAGATGGACAAGTGTGGCACCCGAGTAGATCACAAAAGGAAGAAGGCCAGCTACAACAGCAGAAGAAACCATTACTGGAAGATGGATATGTATTATATCAGGTGTGGCAACTACTACGAAGATGGACAACTATGGCACCAGATTAGATCACAAAAGAAACATGGCCATCTACAAGAGAAGAAAAAACCATTACTGGAAGATGAATATAAAATGGATATCAGTTGTCAAAATTAATGTCGGAGATGGACAACGATAGCACCCGAGTAGATCACAAAATTTAGATGGCCAGCTACAACAGCAGAAGAAACGCTTACTGGAAGATGGATATGTATTACATCAGGTGTGACAACTACTACGAAGATGGACAACTATGGCACCAGAGTAGATCACAAAAAGGAAGATGGCCAGCTATTAGGAGAAGAAACTCTTACTGGAAGATGGGAATATATATTACATCAGAAGGTGACAACTACTACGAAGATGGACAACTATGGCACCAGAGTAGATCACAAAAGGAAGATGGCCAGTTGTAGCCAGCAGAAGAAACCATTACTGGAAGATGATATGTAGTATTATATCAGTTGTGACTACTACTACAAAGATGGACAAGTATGGCACCAGAGTAGATCACAAAAAAAGAAAGATGGCCAGCTACAACAGCAGAAGAAACCATTACTGGAAGATGGATATGTATTATATCAGGTGTGACAACTACTACGAAGATGGACAACTATTGCACCAGAGTAGATCACAAAAGGAAGATAACAGAAGCTGCTACCAGTGCAGAAGAAACTCTACTGAAGATGAATATATATTATATCAGGTGTGACATCTACTACGAAGATGACAAGTATGGCACCGGAGTAGATCACAAAAAGAAAGATGGCCAGCTACAACAGCAGCAGAAACCATTACTGGAAGATGGATATATTGAGATTGTGTGACAACTACTACGAAGATGGACAACTATGGCACCGTAGTAGATAACAAAAAGAAAGATGGCCAGCTACAACAGCAGAAGAAACCATTACTGAAGATGGATATGTATTATATCAGGTGTGACAACTACTACAAAGATTGACAACTATGGCACCAGAGTAGATCACAAAGAAGATGGCCAGCTACAATAGGAGAAGAAAACTCTACTGGAAGATGAATATATATTACATCAGTTGTGACAACTACTACGAAGATGGACAACTATGGCACCAGATTAGATCACAAAAGAAAGATGGCCAGCTACAACTGCAGAAGAAACCATTACTGGAAGATGGATATGTATTATATCAGGTGTGACAACTACTACGAAGATGGACAACTATGGCACCAGAGTAGATCACAAAAGAAAGATGGCCAGCTGTAACAGCAGAAGAAACCATTACTGGGAGATGGATATGTATTATATCAGGTGTGACAACTACTACGAAGATGGACAACTATTGCACCAGAGTAGATCACAAAAGGAAGATGGCCAGCTACAATAGCAGAAGAAACCATTACTGGAAGATGGATAGTATTATATCAGGTGTGACAACTACTACGAAGATGGACAACTATGGCACCAGAGTAGATCACAAAGGAAGATAGCCAGCTTCAATAGCAGTAGAAACTCTACTGGAAGATGAATATATATTACATCAGGTGAGACAACTTTTACGAAGATGGACAACTATTGCACCCAGAGTAGATCACAAAAGGAAGATGGCCACCTACAACAGCAGAAGAATCCATTACCTGGAAGATGGATATGTATTATATCAGTTGTGACAACTACTACAAAGATGGACAAGTGTGGCACCCGAGTAGATCAACAAGTAAAAGAAGAAGGCCAGCTACAACAGCAGAAGAAACCATTACTGGAAGATGGATATGTATTATATCATAGGTGTGGCAACTACTACGAAGATGGACAACTATGGCACCAGATTAGATCACAAAGAAACATGGCCATCTACAACAGAAGAAAAACCATTACTGAAGATGGATATGTATTATATCAGTTGTCAAAATTACGACGGAGATGGACAACGATAGCACCCGAGTAGATCACAAAATTTAGATGGCCAGCTACAACAGCAGAAGAAACCCTTACTGGAAGATGGATATGTATTATATCAGGTGTGACAACTACTACGAAGATGGACAACTATGGCACCAGAGTAGATCACAAAAGGAAGATGGCCAGCTACAATAGGAGAAGAAATCCTTACTGGAAGATGAATATATATTACATCAGTTGTGACAACTACTACGAAGATGGACAACTATGGCACCAGAGTAGATCACAAAAGGAAGATGGCCACAAAGTAGCCAGAAGAAACCATTACTGGAAGATGAAGAGTATTATATCAGGTGTGACAACTACTAAGAAGATGGACAACTATTGCACCAGAGTAGATCAAAGGAAGATGGCCAGCTACAATAGCAGAAGAAACTCTACTGGAAGATGAATATATATTTATATCAGGTGTGACGCATCTACTACGAAGATGGACAAGTATGGCAACTCGAGTAGATCACAAAAGAAAGATGGCCAGCTACAACAGCAGCAGAAACCATTACTGGAAGATGGATATGTATTATATCAGGGTGTGACAACTACTACTTAAGATGGACAACTATGCACCGTAGTAGATAATAAAGAAGATGGCCAGCTACAACAGCAGAAGAAACCATTACTGGAAGATGGATATGTATTATATCAGGTGTGGACAACTACTACAAAGTTTGACAACTATGGCACCAGAGTAGATCAAAAGGAAGATGGCTAGCTACAATAGGAGAAGAATCTTCATAGAATAAAGATGAATATATATTACATCAGTTGTGACAACTACTACGAAGATGGACAACTATGGCACCAGAGTAGATCACAAAAGGAAGATGGCCAGCTACACAGAAGAAACCATTACTGGAAGATGGATATGTGGTTGGGATTGTGTGACACCCGCCACAAAGTTTGACAACTATGGCACCAGAGTAGATCACAAAAAGAAGATGGCCAGCTACAATAGGAGAAGAAACTCTTTACTGAAGATGAATATATATTGTCTGCTGTGACAACTACTACGAAGATGGACAACTATGGCACCAGAGTAGATCACAAAGGAAGATGGCCAGCTGTAGCCAGCAGAAGAAACCATTACTGGAAGATGTGGATATGTATTATATCAGTGGACAAGTATGGCACCAGAGTAGATCACAAAGGAAAGCTGGCCAGCCACAACAGCAGAAGAAACCATTACTGGAACATGGATATATTATGTGAACAGTGTGAGCAACTACTACGAAGATTGACAACTATGGCACCAGACTAGATCACAAAAGAAAAGAGCAAGCAGCTACAACTGCAGAAGAAACCATTACTGGAAGATGGATATGTATTATATCAGGTGTGACAACTACTACGAAGATGGACAACTATGGCACCAAAGTAGATCACAAAGAAAGATGGCCAGCTACAACAGCAGAAGAAACCATTACTGGAAGATGGATATGTATTATATCAGGTGTGACAACTACTACGAAGATGGACAACTATTGCACCAGAGAGATCACAAAGAAGATGGGCTAGCTACAATAGCAGAAGAAACTCTTACTGCAGATGAATATATATTATATCGTGTGACATCTACTATGAAGATGGACATGTATGGCACCGGAGTAGATCACAAAAGAAAGATGGCCAGTTACAACAACAGCAGCAGAAACCATTACTGGAAGATGGATATGTATTATATCAGGTGTGACAACTACTACGAAGATGGACAACTATGTACCGTAGTAGATAACAAAAGAAAGATGGCCAGCTACAACAGCAGAAGAAACCATTACTGGATGATGGATATGTATTATATCAGTTGTGACTACTACTACAAAGATGGACAAGTATGGCACCAGAGTAGATCACGAAAGGAAGCTGGCCAGCTACAACAGCAGAAGTAATCATTACTGGAAGATGGATATCTATTACATCAGGTGTGACAACTACTACGAAGATGGACAATTTATGGCACCAGATTAGATCACAAAAGTAATATGGCCAGCTACAACAGCAGAAGAAACCATTACTGGAAGATGGATATGTATTATATCAGGTGTGACAACTACTACGAAGATGGACAACTATGGCACCAGATTAGATCACAAAAGAAAGATGGCCAGCTACAATTGCAGAAGTAACCATGACTGGAAGATGGATATGTATTATATCAGTTGTGACTAGTACTACAAAGATGGACAAGTATGGCAACAGAGTAGATCACAAAAGGCAGCTGGCCAGCTACAACAGCAGAAGAAACCATTACTGGATGATGGATATGTATTATATAAGGTGTGACAACTACTACGAAGATGGACAATTATGGCACCAGATTAGATCACAAAAGAAAGATGGCCAGCTACAACAGCAGAAGAAACCATTACTGGAAGATGGATATGTATTATATCAGGTGTGACAACTACTACGAAGATGGACAACTATGGCACCAGATTAGATCACAAAAGGAAGATGGCCAGCTACAACAGCAGAAGAAACCATTCCTGTAAGATGGATATGTATTATATCAGTTGTGAAAATTATGACGAAGATGGACAACGATAGCACCCGAGTAGGTCACAAAAGGAAGATGGCCAGCTACAACAGCAGAAGAAACCATTACTGGAAGATGGATATGTATTATATCAGGTGTGACAACTACTACGGAGATGGACAACTATGGCACCAGAATAGATCACAAAAGAAAGATGGCCAGCTACAACAGCAGAAGAAACCATTACTGAAAGATTGATATATATTATATCAGCTGTGAAAACTATGACGAAGATGGACAACGATATCACCCGAGTAGATCACAATAGGAAGGTGGCCAGCTACAATAGCAGAAGAAACTCTTACTGGAAGATGAATATATATTACATCAGATGTGACAACTACTACGAAGATGGACAACTATAGCACCAGAGTAGATCACAAAAGGAAGATGGCCAGCTACAACAGCAGAAGAAACCATTACTGTAAGATGGACATGTATTATATCAGTTGTGACTACTACTACAAAGAGGGACAAGTGTGGCACCAGAGTAGATCACAAAAGGAAGATGGAAAGCTTCAACAACAGAAGAAACCATTACTGGAAGATGGATATGTATTATATCAGGTGTGACAACTACTACGAAGGTGGACAACTATGGCACCAGAGTAGATCACAAAAGAAAGATGGCCAGCTAGAAGAGCAGAAAAAACCATTACTGGAAGATGGATATGTATTATATCAGGTGTGACAACTACTACGAAGGTGGACAACTATGGCACCAGAGTAGATCACAAAAGGAAGATGGCCAGCTACAATAGCAGAAGAAACTCTTACTGTAAGATGAATATATATTATATCAGGTGTGACAACTACTACGAAGATGGACATCTATGGCACTAGAGTAGATCACAAAAGAAAGATGGCCAGCTACAACAGCAGAAGAAACCATTACTGGAAGATGGATATGTATTATATCAGGTGTGCCAACTTCTAAGAAGATGGACAACTATGGCACCAGAGTAGATCACAAAAGAAAGATAGCCAGCTACAACAGCAGAAGAAACCATTACTGAAAGATGGATATGTATTATATCAGGTGTGACAACTACTATGAAGATGGACAACTACGGCACCAGAGTAGATCACAAAAGGAAAATGGCCAGCTACAACAGCAGAAGAAACCATTACTGGAAGATGGATATGTATTATATCAGGTGTGACAACTACTGCGAAGATGGACCACAATGGCACCAGAGTAGATCACAAAAGGAAGGTGGCCAGCTACAATAGCAGAAGAAACTCTTATTGGAAGATGAATATATATTACATAAGATGTGACAACTACTACGAAGATGGACAACTATAGCAACAGAGTAGATCACAAAAGGAAGATGGCCAGATACAAGAGCAGAAGACACCATTAATGGAAGATGGATATGTATTATATCAGTTGTGACTACTACTACAAAGAGGGACAAGTGTGGCACCAGATTAGATCACAAAAGGAAGATGGAAAGCTACAACAGCAGAAGAAACCATTACTGGACGATGGATATGTATTATATCACGTGTGACAACTACTACGAAGATGGACATCTATGGCACCAGAGTAGATCACAAAAGAAAGATGGCCAGCTACAACAGCAGAAGAAACAATTACTGGAAGATGGATATGTATTATATCAGGTGTGACAACTACTACTAAGGTGGACAACTATGGCACCAGATTAGATCACAAAAGGAAGATGGCTACAAAAGCAGAAGGAACTCTTACTGTAAGATGAATATATATTATATCAGGTGTGACAACTACTACGAAGATGGACATCTATGCACTAGAGTAGATCACAAAAGAAAGATGGCCAGCTACAACAGCGGAAGAAACCATTACTGGAAGATGGATATGTATTATATCAGGTGTGCCAACTTCTACGAAGATGGACAACTATGGCACCAGAGTAGATCACAAAAGAAAGATGGCCAGCTACAACAGCAGAAGAAACCATTACTGAAAGATGGACATGTATTATATCAGCTGTGAAAACTACGACGAAGTTGACCAACGATAGCACCCGAGTAGATCACAAAAGGAAGATGGCCAGCTACAACAGCAGAAGAAACAATTACTGGAAGATGGATATGTATTATATCAGGTGTGAAAACTACTATGAAGATGGACAACTACGGCACCAGAGTAGATCACAAAAGTAAAATGGACAGCTACAAAAGCAGAAGAAACCATTACTGGTAGATGGATATGTATTATATCAGGTGTGACAACTACTACGAAGATGGACATCTATGACACCAGAGTAGATCACAAGAGAAGATGGCCAGCTGCAAGAGCAGAAGAAAACATTACCGGAAAATGGATATGTAATATATCAGGTGTGACAACCACTACGAAGATGGACAACTATGGCACCAGAGTAGATCACAAAAGTTAGATGGCCAGCTTCAACCGCAGAAGAAACCATTACTGGAAGATGGATATGTATTATATCAGCTGTGAAAACTACGACGAAGATGGACAACGATAGCACACGAGTAGATCACAAAAAGAAGATGCCCAGCTACAACAGCAGAAGAAACCATTACTGGAAGATGGGTATGTATTATATCAGGTGTGACAACTAGTACGAAGATGGACAAGTGTGGCACCAGAGGAGATCACAAAAGGAAGATGGCCAGCTTCAACAGCAGAAGAAACCATTACTGGAAGATGGTTATGTATTATATCAGCTGTGGAAAAACGACGACGAAGATGGACAACTATGGCACCGGAGTAGATCACAAAAGAGCACAGCTACAAGAGCAGAAGAAAACATTACTGGAAGATGGATATGTATTATATCAGTTGTGACTACTACTACAAAGATGGACAAGTGTGGCACCAGAGGAGATCACAAAAGGTAGATGGCCAGCTACAACAGCAGAAGAAACCATTAATGGAAGATGGATATGTATTATATCAGTCGTGAAAATTACGACGGAGGTGGACAACGATAGCACCCGAGTAGATAACAAAAAGGAAGATGGCCAGCTACAACAGCAGAAGAAACCATTACTGGAAGATGGATGTGTATTATATCAGGTGTGACAACTACTATGAAGATGGACAACTATGGCACCAGAGTAGATCACAAAATGAAGATGGCCAGCTACAATAGCAGAAGAAACCATTACTGCAAGATGGATATGTATTATATCAGGTGTGACAACTACTATGAAGATGGACAACTATGGCACCCGAGTAGATCACAAAAGAAATAAGGCCAGCTACAACACTAGAAGAAACCATTACTGCAAGATGGATATGTATTATATCAGGTGTGACAACTACTACGAAGATGGACAACTGTGGCACCAGATTTGATCACAAAAGAAAGATTGCCAGCTACAACAGCAGATGAAACCATACTGTAAGTTGGATATGCATTATATCAGCTGTGAAAACCACAACGTAAAGATGGACAATTATGGCACCAGAGTAGATCACAAAAGGAAGATAGCCAGCTACAACAGCAGAAGAAACCATTACTGGAAAATGGATATGTATTATATCAGTGATAACTACTATGAAGATGGACAACTATGGCACCAGATTAGATCACGTGAGGAAGATGGCCAGCTGCAAGAGCAGAAGAAACCATTACTGGAAGATGGATATGTATTATATCAGCTGTGACAACTACTACAAAGATGGATAACTATGGCATCAGAGTAAATCACAAAACGGAAGATGGCCACCTACAACAGCAGAAGAAACCATTACTGGAAGATGGATATGTATTATATCAGGTGTGACAACTACTACGAAGATGGACACAACTATGAAAATTTAGAGTAGATCACAGAAGGAAGATGGCCAGCTACAAGAGCAGAAGAAACCATTACTGGAAGATGGATATGTATTATATCAGGTGTGACAACTACTACGAACATGGACTACTATGACACAAGAATAGATAACAAGGAAGATGGCCAGCTACAATAGCAGAAGAAACCCAACTGGAAGATGGATATGTATTATATCAGGTGTGACAACTACTACGAAGATGGACAACTATGGCACCAGAGTAGTTCACAAGAGAAGATGGCCAGCATCTAGAGCAGAAGAAACCATTACTGGAATAATATGGATATGTATTATATCAGGTGTGACAACTACTACGAAGATGGACAGCTATGGCACCAGAGTGGTTCACAAGAGAAGACAGCCAGCAGCAGCAGAAGAAACCATTACTGGAAGATTTATATACCTCTATCAGGTGTGAGAACTACTACAAAGATGGATAACTATGGCACCAGAGTAAATCACAAAAGGAAGATGGCCAACTTCAACAGCAGAAGAAACCATTACTGGAAGATGGATATGTATTATGTCAGGTGTGACAACTACTACGTAGATGGACAACTATGGCACCAGAGCAGATCACAAAAGGAAGATGGCCAGCTACAACAGCAGAAGAAACCATTACTGTAAGATGGATATGTATTATATCAGGTGTGACAACTACTACAAACATGGACTACTATGACACCAGAGTAGATAACAAAAGGAAGACACAGCTCCTACAATAACAGAAGAACCCAAACTGTAAGATGGATATGTATTATATCAGGTGTGACAACTACTGCGAAGATGGACAATTATGGCACCAGAGTAGATCACCAAATGAAGATGGCCAGCTACAAGAGCAGAAGAAACCATTACTGGAATATGGATATGTATTATATCAGGTGTGACAACTACTAACCAGATGGACAACTATGGCACCAGAGTATATCACAAAAGAAAGATGTACAGCTACAACAACGGAAGAAACCATTACTGGAAGATGGATATGTAATAGGCATCAGGTGTGACAAGTACTACGAAGATGGACAACTATACACCAGAGCAGATCACAAAAGGAAGATGGCCAGCTACAACAGCAGAAGAAACAATTACTGTATGATGGACATGTATTATATCAGTTGTGACTACTACTACAAAGAGGGACAAGTGTGGCACCAGAGTAGATCACAAAAGGAAGATGGAAAGCTACAACAGCAGAAGAAACCATTACTGGAAGATGGATATGTATTATATCAGGTGTGACAACTACTACGAAGATGGACATCTATGGCACCAGAGTAGATCACAAGAGAAGATGACCAGCTGCAAGAGCAGAAGAAACCATTACTGGAAGATGGATATGTATTATATCATGTGTGACAACTACTACGAAGATGGACAACTATGGCACCAGAGTAGTTCACAAGAGAAGATGGCCAGCTGCCAGAGCAGAAGAAACCATTACTGGAAGATTTATATGTATTATATCAGGTGTGACAACTACTACGAAGATGGACAATTATGGCACCAGAGTAGATCACAAAAGGAAGATGGCCAACTACAACAGCAGAAGAAACCATTACTGGAAGATGGATATGTATTATATCAGGTGTGACAACTACTACGAAGATGGACAACTATGGCACCAGATTTGATCACAAAAGAAAGATTGCCAGCTACAACAGCAGATGAAACCATTACTGGAAGATGGATATGTATTATATCAGCTGTGAAAACCACGACGAAGATGGACAACAATGGCACCCGAGTAGATCACAAAAGGAAGACGGCCAACTACAACAGCGGTAGAAACCATTACTGGAAGATGGATATGTATTATATCAGGTTTGACAACTACTACGAAGATGGACAGCTATGGCACCAGAGCAGATCACAGAAGGAAGATGGCCAGCTACAAGAGCAGAAGAAACCATTACTGGAAGATGGATATGTATTATATCAGGTGTGACAACTACTACGAAAATGGACAACTATGGCACCAGAGTTGCTCACATGAGAAGATGGCCAGCTGCTAGTGCAGAAGAAACCATTACTGGAAGATGGATATGTATTATGTCAGGTGTGACAACTACTACGAAGGTGGACAACTATGGCACCAGAGTAGATCACAAAAGGAAGATGGCCAGCTACAACAGCAGAAGAAACCATTACTGTAAAATGGATATGTATTATATCAGGTGTGACAACTACTACGAACATGGACTACTATGACACCAGAGTAGATAACAAAAGGAAGATGGCCAGCTACAATAGCAGAAGAAACCCAAACTGGAAGATGGATATGTATTATATTAGGTGTGACAACTACTACGAATATGGACAACTATGGCACCAGAGTAGATCACAAAAGGAAGATGGCCAGCTACAACAGCAGAAGAAACCATTACTGGAAGATGGATATGTATTATATCAGGTGTGACTACTACTACGAAGATGGACAACTATGGCACCAGATTTGATCACAAAAGAAAGATTGCCAGCTACAACAGCAGATGAAACCATTACTGGAAGATGGATATATATTATATCAGCTGTGAAAACCACGACGAAGATGGACAGCAATGGCACCCGAGTAGATCACAAAAGGAAGTCGGCCAACTACAACTGCAGTAGAAACCATTACTGGAAGATGGATATGTATTATATCAGGTGTGACAACTACTACGAAGATGGACCATTATGGCACCAGATTAGATCACAAGAGAAGATGGCCAGCTGCAAGAGCAGAAGAAACCATTACTGGAAGATGGATATGTATTATATCAGCTGTGACAACTACTACAAAGATGGATAACTATGGCACCAGAGTAAATCACAAAAGGAAGATGGCCAACTTCAACAGCAGAAGAAACCATTACTGGAAGATGGATATGTATTATATCAGGTGTGACAACTACTACGAAGGTGGACAACTATGGCACCAGAGTAGATCACAAAAGGGAGATGGCCAGCTACAATAGCAGAAGAAACCCAAACTGGAAGATGGATATGTATTATATAAGGTGTGACAACTACTACGAAGATGGACAACTATTGCACCAGATTAGATCACAAGAGAAGATGACCAGCTGCAAGAGCTGAAGAAACCATTACTTAAATATGGATATGTATTATATCAGGTGTGACAACTACTACGAAGATGGACAATTATGGCACCAGAGTTGTTCACAAGAGAAGATGGCCAGCTGCTAGTGCAGAAGAAACCATTACTGGAAGATTTATATGTATTCTATCAGGTGTGACAACTACTACGATGATGGACAATTATGGCACCAGAGTAGATCACAAAAGGAAGATGGCCAGCTACAACAGCAGAAGAAACCATTACTGGAAAATGGATATGTATTATATCAGGTGTGACAACTACTACGAAGATGGACAACTATTGCACCAGATTAGATCACAAGAGAAGATGGCCAGCTGCAAGAGCAGAAGAAACCATTACTGGAAGATGGATATGTATTATATCAGCTGTGACAACTACTACAAAAATGGATAACTATGGCACCAGAGTAAATCACAAACGGAAGATGGCCAACTTCAACAGCAGAAGAAACCATTACCGGAAGATGGATATGTATTATATCAGGTGTGACAACCACTACGAAGATGGACAACTATGGCACCAGAGTAGATAACAAAAGGAAGTTGGCCAGCTACAACAGCAGAAGAAACCATTACTGTAGGATGGATACGTATTATATCATGTGTGACAACTACTACGAACTTGGACTACTATGACACCAGAGTAGATAACAAAAGGAAGATGGCCAGCTACAATAGCAGAAGAAACCCAAACTGGAAGATGGATATGTATTATATCAGGTGTGACAACTACTACGAAGATGGACAAATATGGCACCAGATTAGATCACAAGAGAAGATGGCCAGCTGCACGAGCAGAAGAATCCATTACTGGAAGATGGATATGTATTATATCAGCTGTGACAACTATTACAAAGATGGATAACTATGGCACCAGAGTAAATCACAAAAGGAAGATGGCCAACTTCAACAGCAGAAGAAACCATTACTGGAAAATGGATATGTATTAAGTCAGGTGTGACAACTACTACGAAAATTGACAACTATGGCACCAGAGTAGATCACAAAAGGAAGATGGCCAGCTACAACAGCAGAAGAAACCATTACTGTAAGATGGATATGTATTATATCAGGTGTGACAACTACTACGAACATGGACTACTATGACACCAGAGTAGATAACAAAAGGAAGATGGCCAGCTACAAAAGCAGAAGAAACCCAAACTGTAAGATGGATATGTATTATATCAGGTGTAACAACTACTGTGAAGATGGACAATTATTGCACCAGAGTAGATCACCAAAGGAAGATGGCCCGCTACAAGAGCAGAAGAAACCATTAGTGGAAGATGGATATGTATTACACCAGGTGTGACAACTACTATGAAGATCGACAACTATGGCACCAGAGTAGATCACAAAAGGAAGATGGCCAGCTACAACAGCAGAAGAAACCATTACTGGAAGATGGATATGTATTATATCAGGTGTGACAACTACTACCAAGATGGACATCTATGGCACCAGAGTAGATCACAAAAGAAAGATGGCCAGCTACAACAGCAGAAGAAAGCATTACTGGAAGATGGATATGTATTATATCAGGTGTGACAACTACTACTAAGGTGGACAACTATGGCACCAGAGTAGATCACAAAAGGAAGATGGCCAGCTACAAAAGCAGAAGGAACTCTTACTGTAAGATGAATATATATTATATCAGGTGTGACAACTACTACGAAGATGGACATCTATGGCACTAGAGTAGATCACAAAAGAAAGATGGCCAGCTACAACAGCGGAAGAAACCATTACTGGAAGATGGATATGTATTATATCAGGTGTGCCAACTTCTACGAAGATGGACAACTATGGCACCAGAGTAGATCACAAAAGAAAGATGGCCAGCTACAACAGCAGAAGAAACCATTACTGAAAGATGGACATGTATTATATCAGCTGTGAAAACTACGACGAAGTTGGACAACGATAGCACCCGAGTAGATCACAAAAGGAAGATGGCCAGCTACAACAGCAGAAGAAACCATTACTGGAAGATGGATATGTATTATATCACGTGTGAAACTACTATGAAGATGGACAACTACGGCACCAGAGTAGATCACAAAAGGAAAATGGACAGCTACAAAAGCAGAAGAAACCATTACTGGAAGATGGATATGTATTATATCAGGTGTGACAACTACTACGAAGATGGACATCTATGGCACCAGAGTAGATCACAAGAGAAGATGGCCAGCTGCAAGAGCAGAAGAAAACATTACCGGAAAATGGATATGTAATATATCAGGTGTGACAACTACTACGAACATGGACTACTATGACACCAGAGTAGATAACAAAAGGAAGATGGCCAGCTACAAAAGCAGAAGAAACCCAAACTGTAAGATGGATATGTATTATATCAGGTGTGACAACTACTGTGAAGATGGACAATTATTGCACCAGAGTAGATCACCAAAGGAAGATGGCCCGCTACAAGAGCAGAAGAAACCATTAGTGGAAGATGGATATGTATTATACCAGGTTTGACAACTACTATGAAGATCGACAACTATGGCACCAGAGTAGTTCACAAAAGGAAGATGGCCAGCTACAACAGCAGAAGAAACCATTACTGGAAGATGGATATGTATTATATCAGGTGTGACAACTACTACCAAGATGGACATCTATGGCACCAGAGTAGATCACAAAAGAAAGATGGCCAGCTACAACAGCAGAAGAAACCATTACTGGAAGATGGATATGTATTATATCAGGTGTGACAACTACTACTAATGTGGACAACTATGGCACCAGAGTAGATCACAAAAGGAAGATGGCCAGCTACAAAAGCAGAAGGAACTCTTACTGTAAGATGAATATATATTATATCAGGTGTGACAACTACTACGAAGATGGACATCTATGGCACTAGAGTAGATCACAAAAGAAAGATGGCCAGCTACAACAGCGGAAGAAACCATTACTGGAAGATGGATATGTATTATATCAGGTGTGCCAACTTCTACGAAGATGGACAACTATGGCACCAGAGTAGATCACAAAAGAAAGATGGCCAGCTACAACAGCAGAAGAAACCATTACTGAAAGATGGACATGTATTATATCAGCTGTGAAAACTACGACGAAGTTGGACAACGATAGCACCCGAGTAGATCACAAAAGGAAGATGGCCAGCTACAACAGCAGAAGAAACCATTACTGGAAGATGGATATGTATTATATCAGGTGTGAAAACTACTATGAAGATGGACAACTATGGCACCAGAGTAGATCACAAAAGTTAGATGGCCAGCTTCAACCGCAGAAGAAACCATTACTGGAAGATGGATATGTATTATATCAGCTGTGAAAACTACGACGAAGATGGACAACGATAGCACACGAGTAGATCACAAAAAGAAGATGCCCAGCTACAAGAGCAGAAGAAACCATTACTGGAAGATGGATATGTATTATATCAGGTGTGACAACTAGTACGAAGATGGACAAGTGTGGCACCAGAGGAGATCACAAAAGGAAGATGGCCAGCTTCAACAGCAGAAGAAACCATTACTGGAAGATGGTTATGTATTATATCAGCTGTGAAAACGACGACGAAGATGGACAACTATGGCACCGGAGTAGATCACAAAAGAAAGTTGGCCAGCTACAAGAGCAGAAGAAAACATTACTGGAAGATGGATATGTATTATATCAGTTGTGACTACTACTACAAAGATGGACAAGTGTGGCACCAGAGGAGATCACAAAAGGTAGATGGCCAGCTACAACAGCAGAAGAA
>JBBBDQ010003408.1:0-16632 GCA_037127315.1 Ascarosepion bandense | reverse complement strand
TTCCTATAGTAAAATCATTAGCAATGCATTTACATTATACATATAATAGCCCTATTCTATCAGTAATGCTTGCATTCATTCCTGACCACTGACAATCCCTTTCTTCCTGATTTCCAATGCATTCCCATAGTAAAATCATTAGCAATGCATTTACATTATACATATAATAGCCCTATTCTATCAGTAATGCTTGCATTCATTCCTGACCACTGAGAATCCCTTTCTTCCTGATTTCCAATGCATTCCTATAGTAAAATCATTAGCAATGCATTTACATTATACATACAATAGCCCTATTCTATCAGTAATGCTTGCATTAATTCCTGACCACTGACAATCCCTTTCTTCCTGATTTCAAATGCATTCCTATAGTAAAATCATTAGCAATGCATTTACATTATACATATAATAGCCCTATTCTATCAGTAATGCTTGCATTCATTCCTGACCACTGACAATCCCTTTCTTCCTGATTTCAAATGCATTCCTATAGTAAAATCATTAGCAATACATTTACATTATACATATAATAGCCCTATTCTATCAGTAATGCTTGCATTCATTCCTGACCACTGACAATCCTTTTCTTCCTGATTTCAAATGCATTCCTATAGTAAAATCATTAGCAATGCATTTACATTATATATAATAGCCCTATTCTATCAGTAATGCTTTGCATTCATTCCTGACCACTGACAATCCTTTCTTCCTGATTTCCAATGCCATTCCCATAGTAAAATCATTAGCAATGCATTAAAATTATACATATAATAGCCCTATTCTATCAGTAATGCTTGCATTAATTCCTGACCACTGACAATCCCTTTCTTCCTGATTTCCAATGCATTCCTATAGTAAAATCATTAGCAATGCATTTACATTATACATATAATAGCCCTATTCTATCAGTAATGCTTGCATTCATTCCTGACCACTGACAATCCCTTTCTTCCTGATTTCCAATGCATTCCCATAGTAAAATCATTAGCAATGCATTTTCATTATACATATAATAGCCCTATTCTATCCAGTAATGCTTGCATTCATTCCTGACCACTGACAATCCCTTTTCTTCCTGATTTCCAATGCATTCCATAGTAAAATCATTAGCAATGCATTTTCATTATACCCTTATAATAGCCCTATTCTATCAGTAATGCTTGCATTCATTCCTGACCACTGACAATCCTTTCTTCCTGATTTCCAATGCATTCCCATAGTAAAATCATTAGCAATGCATTTACATTATACATATAATAGCCCTATTCTATCAGTAATGCTTGCATTCATTCCTGACCGCTGACAATCCCTTTCTTCCTGATTTCAATGCATTCCCATAGTAAAATCATTAGCAATGCATTTACATTATACATATAATAAGCCTATTCTATCAGTAATGCTTGCATTCATTCTGACCACTGACAATCCCTTTCTTCCTGATTTCCAATGCATTCCCATAGTAAAATCATTAGCAATGCATTTACATTATATACTATAATAGCCCTATTCTATCAGTAATGCTTGCATTCATTCCTGACCGCTGACAATCCCTTTCTTCCTAATTTCCAATGCATTCCCATAGTAAAATCATTAGCAATGCATTTTCATTATGTATATAATAGCCCTATTCTATCAGTAATGCTTGCATTCATTCCTGACCACTGATAATCCTTTTCTTCCTGATTTCCAACACATTCCCATAGTAAAATCATTAGCAATGCATTTACATTATACATATAATAGCCCTATTCTATCAGTAATGCTTGCATTCATTCCTGACCACTGACAATCCCTTTCTTCCTGATTTCCAATGCATTCCTATAGTAAAATCATTAGCAATGCATTTACATTATACATATAATAGCCCTATTCTATCAGTAATGCTTGCATTCATTCCTGACCGCTGACAATCCCTTCCTTCCTGATTTCCAATGCATTCCTATAGTAAAATCATTAGCAATGCATTTACATTATACATATAATAGCCCTATTCTATCAGTAATGCTTGCATTCATTCCTGACCACTGACAATCCCTTTCTTCCTGATTTCCAATGCATTCCCATAGTAAAATCATTAGCAATGCATTTACATTATACATATAATAGCCCTATTCTATCAGTAATGCTTGCATTAATTCCTGACCACTGACAATCCCTTTCTTCCTGATTTCCAATGCATTCCTATAGTAAAATCATTAGCAATGCATTTACATTATACATATAATAGCCCTATTATATCAGTAATGCTTGCATTCATTCCTGACCACTGACAATCCCTTTCTTCCTGATTTCCAATGCATTCCTATAGTAATATCATTAGCAATGCATTTACATTATACATATAATAGCCCTATTCTATCAGTAATGCTTGCATTCATTCCTGACCACTGACAATCCCTTTCTTCCTGATTTCCAATGCATTCCTATAGTAAAATCATTAGCAATGCATTTACATTATACATATGATAGCCCTATTCTATCAGTAATGCTTGCATTCATTCCTGACCGCTGACAATCCCTTTCTTCCTGATTTCCAATGCATTCCCATAGTAAAATCATTAGCAATGCATTTACATTATACATATAATAGCCCTATTCTATCAGTAATGCTTGCATTCATTCCTGACCACTGACAATCCCTTTCTTCCTGATTTCCAATGCATTCCCATAGTAAAATCATTAGCAATGCATTTACATTATACATATAATAGCCCTATTCTATCAGTGATGCTTGCATTCATTCCTGACCGCTGACAATCCCTTTCTTCCTAATTTCCAATGCATTTATAGTAAAATCATTAGCAATGCATTTTCATTATACATATAATAGCCCTATTCTATCAGTAATGCTTGCATTCATTCCTGACCACTGACAATCCTTTTCTTCCTGATTTCCAACGCATTCCCATAGTAAAATCATTAGCAATGCATTTACACATTATACATATAATAGCCCTATTCTATCAGTAATGCTTGCATTCATTCCTGACCGCTGACAATCCCTTTCTTCCTAATTTCCAATGCATTCCCATAGTAAAATCATTAGCAATGCATTTTCATTATACATATAATAGCCCTATTCTATCAGTAATGCTTGCATTCATTCCTGACCACTGACAATCCTTTTCTTCCTGATTTCCAACGCATTCCCATAGTAAAATCATTAGCAATGCATTTACATTATACATATAATAGCCCTATTCTATCAGTAATGCTTGCATTCATTCCTGACCACTGACAATCCCTTTCTTCCTGATTTCCAATGCATTCCTATAGTAAAATCATTAGCAATGCATTTACATTATACATATAATAGCCCTATTCTATCAGTAATGCTTGCATTCATTCCTGACCACTGACAATCCCTTTCTTCCTGATTTGCAATGCATTCCCATAGTAAAATCATTAGCAATGCATTTACATTATACATATAATAGCCCTATTCTATCAGTAATGCTTGCATTAATTCCTGACCACTGACATTCTCACTTTTCTTCCAGATTTCCAATGCATTCCCCTTATTAAAATCATTAGCAATGCATTTACATTATACATATAATAGCCCTATTATATCAGTAATGCTTGCATTCATTCCTGACCACTGACAATCCCTTTCTTCCTAATTTCCAATGCATTCCCATAGTAAAATCATTAGCAATGCATTTACATTATACATACAATAGCCCTATTCTATCAGTAATGCTTGCATTCATTCCTGACCACTGACAATCCCTTTTTTTCCTGATTTCCAATGCATTCCTATAGTAAAATCATTAGCAATGCATTTACATTATACATATAATAGCCCTATTCTATCAGTAATGCTTGCATTCATTCCTGACCGCTGACAATCCCTTCCTTCCTGATTTCCAATGCATTCCTATAGTAAAATCATTAGCAATGCATTTACATTATATATAATAGCCCTATTCTATCAGTAATGCTTGCATTCATTCCTGACCACTGACAATCCCTTTCTTCCTGATTTCCAATGCATTCCCATAGTAAAATCATTAGCAATGCATTTACATTATACATATAATAGCCCTATTCTATCAGTAATGCTTGCATTAATTCCTGACCACTGACAATCCCTTTCTTCCTGATTTCCAATGCATTCCTATAGTAAAATCATTAGCAATGCATTTACATTATACATATAATAGCCCTATTATATCAGTAATGCTTGCATTCATTCCTGACCACTGACAATCCCTTTCTTCCTGATTTCCAATGCATTCCTATAGTAATATCATTAGCAATGCATTTACATTATACATATAATAGCCTATTCTATCAGTAATGCTTGCATTCATTCCTGACCACTGACAATCCCTTTCTTCCTGATTTCAATGCATTCCTACTAGTAAAATCATTAGCAATGCATTTACATTATACATATGATAGCCCTATTCTATCAGTAATGCTTGCATTCATTCCTGACCGCTGACAATCCCTTTCTTCCTGATTTCCAATGCATTCCCATAGTAAAATCATTAGCAATGCATTTACATTATACATATAATAGCCCTATTCTATCAGTAATGCTTGCATTCATTCCTGACCACTGACAATCCCTTTCTTCCTGATTTCCAATGCATTCCCATAGTAAAATCATTAGCAATGCATTTACATTATACATATAATAGCCCTATTCTATCAGTAATGCTTGCATTCATTCCTGACCGCTGACAATCCCTTTCTTCCTAATTTCCAATGCATTCCCATAGTAAAATCATTAGCAATGCATTTTCATTATACATATAATAGCCCTATTCTATCAGTAATGCTTGCATTCATTCCTGACCACTGACAATCCTTTTCTTCCTGATTTCCAACGCATTCCCATAGTAAAATCATTAGCAATGCATTTACATTATACATATAATAGCCCTATTCTATCAGTAATGCTTGCATTCATTCCTGACCACTGACAATCCCTTTCTTCCTGATTTCCAATGCATTCCTATAGTAAAATCATTAGCAATGCATTTACATTATACATATAATAGCCCTATTCTATCAGTAATGCTTGCATTCATTCCTGACCACTGACAATCCCTTTCTTCCTGATTTCCAATGCATTCCCATAGTAAAATCATTAGCAATGCATTTACATTATACATATAATAGCCCTATTCTATCAGTAATGCTTGCATTCATTCCTGACCACTGACAATCCCTTTCTTCCTGATTTGCAATGCATTCCCATAGTAAAATCATTAGCAATGCATTTACATTATACATATAATAGCCCTATTCTATCAGTAATGCTTGCATTAATTCCTGACCACTGACATTCCCTTTCTTCCAGATTTCCAATGCATTCCCATAGTAAAATCATTAGCAATGCATTTACATTATACATATAATAGCCCTATTATATCAGTAATGCTTGCATTCATTCCTGACCACTGACAATCCCTTTCTTCCTAATTTCCAATGCATTCCCATAGTAAAATCATTAGCAATGCATTTACATTATACATACAATAGCCCTATTCTATCAGTAATGCTTGCATTCATTCCTGACCACTGACAATCACTTTTTTCCTGATTTCCAATGCATTCCTATAGTAAAATCATTAGCAATGCATTTACATTATACATATAATAGCCCTATTCTATCAGTAATGCTTGCATTCATTCCTGACCGCTGACAATCCCTTTCTTCCTGATTTCCAATGCATTCCTATAGTAAAATCATTAGCAATGCATTTACATTATACATATAATAGCCCTATTCTATCAGTAATGCTTGCATTCATTCCTGACCACTGACAATCCCTTTCTTCCTGATTTCCAATGCATTCCCATAGTAAAATCATTAGCAATGCATTTACATTATACATATAATAGCCCTATTCTATCAGTAATGCTTGCATTAATTCCTGACCACTGACAATCCCTTTCTTACTGATTTCCAATGCATTCCTATAGTAAAATCATTAGCAATGCATTTACATTATACATATAATAGCCCTATTCTATCAGTAATGCTTGCATTCATTCCTGACCACTGACAATCCCTTTCTTCCTGATTTCCAATGCATTCCTATAGTAATATCATTAGCAATGCATTTACATTATACATATGATAGCCCTATTCTATCAGTAATGCTTGCATTCATTCCTGACCGCCGACAATCCCTTTTTTCCTGATTTCCAATGCATTCCTATAGTAAAATCATTAGCAATGCATTTACATTATACATATAATAGCCCTATTCTATCAGTAATGCTTGCATTCATTCCTGACCACTGACAATCCCTTTCTTCCTGATTTCCAATGCATTCCTATAGTAAAATCATTAGCAATGCATTTACATTATACATACAATAGCCCTATTCTATCAGTAATGCTTGCATTAATTCCTGACCACTGACAATCCCTTTCTTCCTGATTTCAAATGCATTCCTATAGTAAAATCATTAGCAATGCATTTACATTATACATATAATAGCCCTATTCTATCAGCAATGCTTGCATTCATTCCTGACCACTGACAATCCCTTTCTTCCTGATTTCCAATGCATTCCTATAGTAAAATCATTAGCAATGCATTTACATTATATATATAATAGCCCTATTCTATCAGTAATGCTTGCATTAATTCCTGACCACTGACAATCCCTTTCTTCCTGATTTCCAATGCATTCCTATAGTAAAATCATTAGCAATGCATTTACATTGTACATATAATAGCCCTATTCTATCAGTAATACTTGCATTCATTCCTGACCGCTGACAATCCCTTTCTTCCTGATTTCCAATGCATTCCTATAGTAAAATCATTAGCAATGCATTTACATTATACATATAATAGCCCTATTCTATCAGTAATGCTTGCATTCATTCCTGACCACTGACAATCCCTTTCTTCCTGATTTCCAATGCATTCCCATAGTAAAATCATTAGCAATGCATTTACATTATACATATAATAGCCCTATTCTATCAGTAATGCTTGCATTCATTCCTGACCACTGACAATCCCTTTCTTCCTGATTTCCAATGCATTCCCATAGTAAAATCATTAGCAATGAATTTACATTATACATATAATAGCCCTATTCTATCAGTAATGCTTGCATTCATTCCTGACCACTGACAATCCCTTTCTTCCTGATTTCCAATGCATTCCCATAGTAAAATCATTAGCAATGCATTTACATTATACATATAATAGCCCTATTCTATCAGTAATGCTTGCATTCATTCCTGACCGCTGACAATCCCTTTTTTCCTGATTTCCAATGCATTCCTATAGTAAAATCATTAGCAATGCATTTACATTATACATATAATAGCCCTATTCTATCAGTAATGCTTGCATTCATTCCTGACCACTGACAATCCCTTTCTTCCTGATTTCCAATGCATTCCCATAGTAAAATCATTAGCAATGCATTTACATTGTACATATAATAGCCCTATTCTATCAGTAATGCTTGCATTCATTCCTGACCACTGACAATCCCTTTCTTGCTGATTTCCAATGCATTCCCATAGTAAAATCATTAGCAATGCATTTACATTATACATATAATAGCCCTATTCTATGAGTAATGCTTGCATTCATTCCTGACCACTGACAATCTTTTTTTTCCTGATTTCCAATGCATTCCTATAGTAAAATCATTAGCAATGCATTTACATTATACATATAATAGCCCTATTCTATCAGTAATGCTTGCATTCATTCCTGACCACTGACAATCCCTTTCTTCCTGATTTCCAATGCATTCCCATAGTAAAATCATTAGCAATGCATTTACATTATACATATAATAGCCCTATTCTATCAGTAATGCTTGCATTCATTCCTGACCACTGACAATCCCTTTCTTCCTGATTTCCAATGCATTCCCATAGTAAAATCATTAGCAATGCATTTACATTATACATATAATAGCCCTATTCTATCAGTAATGCTTGCATTCATTCCTGACCGCTGACAATCCCTTTCTTCCTAATTTCCAATGCATTCCCATAGTAAAATCATTAGCAATGCATTTTCATTATACATATAATAGCCCTATTCTATCAGTAATGCTTGCATTCATTCCTGACCACTGACAATCCTTTTCTTCCTGATTTCCAACGCATTCCCATAGTAAAATCATTAGCAATGCATTTACATTATACATATAATAGCCCTATTCTATCAGTAATGCTTGCATTCATTCCTGACCGCTGACAATCCCTTTCTTCCTGATTTCCAATGCATTCCTATAGTAAAATCATTAGCAATGCATTTACATTATACATATAATAGCCCTATTCTATCAGTAATGCTTGCATTCATTCCTGACCACTGACAATCCCTTTCTTCCTGATTTCCAATGCATTCCCATAGTAAAATCATTAGCAATGCATTTACATTATACATATAATAGCCCTATTCTATCAGTAATGCTTGCATTCATTCCTGACCACTGACAATCCCTTTCTTCCTGATTTGCAATGCATTCCCATAGTAAAATCATTAGCAATGCATTTACATTATACATATAATAGCCCTATTCTATCAGTAATGCTTGCATTAATTCCTGACCACTGACATTCCCTTTCTTCCAGATTTCCAATGCATTCCCATAGTAAAATCGTTAGCAATGCATTTACATTATACATATAATAGCCCTATTATATCAGTAATGCTTGCATTCATTCCTGACCACTGACAATCCCTTTCTTCCTAATTTCCAATGCATTCCCATAGTAAAATCATTAGCAATGCATTTACATTATACATACAATAGCCCTATTCTATCAGTAATGCTTGCATTCATTCCTGACCACTGACAATCACTTTTTTCCTGATTTCCAATGCATTCCTATAGTAAAATCATTAGCAATGCATTTACATTATACATATAATAGCCCTATTCTATCAGTAATGCTTGCATTCATTCCTGACCGCTGACAATCCCTTTCTTCCTGATTTCCAATGCATTCCTATAGTAAAATCATTAGCAATGCATTTACATTATACATATAATAGCCCTATTCTATCAGTAATGCTTGCATTCATTCCTGACCACTGACAATCCCTTTCTTCCTGATTTTCAATGCATTCCCATAGTAAAATCATTAGCAATGCATTTACATTATACATATAATAGCCCTATTCTATCAGTAATGCTTGCATTAATTCCTGACCACTGACAATCCCTTTCTTCCTGATTTCCAATGCATTCCTATAGTAAAATCATTAGCAATGCATTTACATTATACATATAATAACCCTATTATATCAGTAATGCTTGCATTCATTCCTGACCACTGACAATCCCTTTCTTCCTGATTTCCAATGCATTCCTATAGTAATATCATTAGCAATGCATTTACATTATACATATAATAGCCCTATTCTATCAGTAATGCTTGCATTCATTCCTGACCACTGACAATCCCTTTCTTCCTGATTTCCAATGCATTCCTATAGTAATATCATTAGCAATGCATTACATTATACATATGATAGCCCTATTCTATCAGTAATGCTTGCATTCATTCCTGACCGCTGACAATCCCTTTTTTCCTGATTTCCAATGCATTCCTATAGTAAAATCATTAGCAATGCATTTACATTATACATATAATAGCCCTATTCTATCAGTAATGCTTGCATTCATTCCTGACCACTGACAATCCCTTTCTTCCTGATTTCCAATGCATTCCTATAGTAAAATCATTAGCAATGCATTTACATTATACATACAATAGCCCTATTCTATCAGTAATGCTTGCATTAATTCCTGACCACTGACAATCCCTTTCTTCCTGATTTCAAATGCATTCCTATAGTAAAATCATTAGCAATGCATTTACATTATACATATAATAGCCCTATTCTATCAGCAATGCTTGCATTCATTCCTGACCACTGACAATCCCTTTCTTCCTGATTTCCAATGCATTCCTATAGTAAAGTCATTAGCAATGCATTTACATTATATATATAATAGCCCTATTCTATCAGTAATGCTTGCATTAATTCCTGACCACTGACAATCCCTTTCTTCCTGATTTCCAATTCATTCCTATAGTAAAATCATTAGCAATGCATTTACATTATACATATAATAGCCCTATTCTATCAGTAATGCTTGCATTCATTCCTGACCGCTGACAATCCCTTTCTTCCTGATTTCCAATGCATTCCTATAGTAAAATCATTAGCAATGCATTTACATTATACATATAATAGCCCTATTCTATCAGTAATGCTTGCATTCATTCCTGACCACTGACAATCCCTTTCTTCCTGATTTCCAATGCATTCCCATAGTAAAATCATTAGCAATGCATTTACATTATACATATAATAGCCCTATTCTATCAGTAATGCTTGCATTCATTCCTGACCACTGACAATCCCTTTCTTCCTGATTTCCAATGCATTCCCATAGTAAAATCATTAGCAATGAATTTACATTATACATATAATAGCCCTATTCTATCAGTAATGCTTGCATTCATTCCTGACCACTGACAATCCCTTTCTTCCTGATTTCCAATGCATTCCCATAGTAAAATCATTAGCAATGCATTTACATTATACATATAATAGCCCTATTCTATCAGTAATGCTTGCATTCATTCCTGACCGCTGACAATCCCTTTTTTCCTGATTTCCAATGCATTCCTATAGTAAAATCATTAGCAATGCATTTACATTATACATATAATAGCCCTATTCTATCAGTAATGCTTGCATTCATTCCTGACCACTGACAATCCCTTTCTTCCTGATTTCCAATGCATTCCCATAGTAAAATCATTAGCAATGCATTTACATTGTACATATAATAGCCCTATTCTATCAGTAATGCTTGCATTCATTCCTGACCACTGACAATCCCTTTCTTGCTGATTTCCAATGCATTCCCATAGTAAAATCATTAGCAATGCATTTACATTATACATATAATAGCCCTATTCTATCAGTAATGCTTGCATTCATTCCTGACCAATGACAATCTTTTTTTCCTGATTTCCAATGCATTCCTATAGTAAAATCATTAGCAATGCATTTACATTATACATATAATAGCCCTATTCTATCAGTAATGCTTGCATTCATTCCTGACCACTGACAATCCCTTTCTTCCTGATTTCCAATGCATTCCCATATTAAAATCATTAGCAATGCATTTACATTATACATATAATAGCCCTATTCTATCAGTAATGCTTGCATTAATTCCTGACCACTGACAATCCCTTTCTTCCTGATTTCCAATGCATTCCCATAGTAAAATCATTAGCAATGCATTTACGTTATACATATAATAGCCCTATTCTATCAGTAAGGCTTGCATTCATTCTGACCATAACCAATCCCTTTCTTCCTGATTTCAATACGTTCTATGACAAAATCATTAACCAATACATTGTATATATAAGCAACCCTATTCTATCAGTGACCGCTTGCATTCATTCCTGACCACCTGACAATCCATACCGGTTTCCAATGCGTTTACTATGGTAAAATCATTGGTGTTTAGAAACATACATATTCGTAGCCCTATTCCTCAGTAATGCTTGCATTCATTTCTGTTCCTTTGACGTCCTTTCTTCCTGATTTAAAATTTCTATGGTAGAGTAATTGTAGTACATTTACATTATACATATAATAACCCTATTCTATCAGTAATGCTTGCATTCAATCTAAACCACCTGACAATCACTTTCTTCTGATTTCAAATGCATTCCTATAGTAAAATCATTAGCAATGCATTTACATTATACATATAATAACCCTATTCTATCAGTAATGCTTGCATTCATTCCTGACCGACAATCCCTTTCTTCCTGTTGTTCGTGCATTCTATAAACTGAAATCAGCTTCTTGACCTTCCTCCCTCATATAATGACTATTCATCAATGATAACACGTTCATTCCTGACCACTGACAATCCCTTTCTTCAGGATTTCCAATGCATTCCTATAGTAAAATCGTGTATTCGTTACATTGCCATATAATAGCCTATTCTATCAGTAATGCTTGCATTATTAAACCACTGATCATACAACACCTGATTTCATTGCATTCACCAGTAAAATCATTGGCAATGCGTTTCCATTGTATATAATAGCTAAACTATCAGTAATGCTTGCATTAATTTTAAACCATGACAAATGCTTTCTTCTGATTTCCGTTGCGTTTCACTAGTAGTCATTAGCGGTACATTTATATATAACAATGACCTATTCATCATTCAATATATGCATTCGTTTAATATGCAATCACTTTATTTATGATTTCCAATGCATTCCTAGTAAAATCATTAGCAAGTACATTTACATTATACATATAATAGCCCTATTCTATCAGTAATGCTTGCATTCATTTCTAAACGTCTTTTAATAATCCACTTTCTTCTGATTTTCAACTTGCTTCACTAGTAAAATCATTAGCAATGCATTTACATTACTTTTATATAATAGCCCCCTATTCTATCAATAATGCTTGCATTCATTCCTGACCACTGACAATCTATTTTCTTCCTGATTAAGTACTGCTTCTACTACAGTAAAATCGTGTAGTACGCTGCATTATACATACAATGACACCTGTTTTCCTTCGACGTGCCCATGTTCCTGACCACTGACAATCACTATTTAAGTTTCAAATACACATTCACTGGTAAAATCATTAGCAATGCATTTACATTATACATATAATGACCCTATTCTATCAGCAATGCTTGCATTCATTCCTGACCACTGACAATCCCTTTCTTCCTGATTTCCAATGCATTCCTATAGTAAAATCATTAGCAATGCATTTACATTATATATATAATAGCCCTATTCTATCAGTAATGCTTGCATTAATTCCTGACCACTGACAATCCCTTTCTTCCTGATTTCCAATGCATTCCTATAGTAAAATCATTAGCAATGCATTTACATTATACATATAATAGCCCTATTCTATCAGTAATGCTTGCATTCATTCCTGACCGCTGACAATCCCTTTCTTCCTGATTTCCAATGCATTCCTATAGTAAAATCATTAGCAATGCATTTACATTATACATATAATAGCCCTATTCTATCAGTAATGCTTGCATTCATTCCTGACCACTGACAATCCCTTTCTTCCTGATTTCCAATGCATTCCCATAGTAAAATCATTAGCAATGCATTTACATTATACATATAATAGCCCTATTCTATCAGTAATGCTTGCATTCATTCCTGACCACTGACAATCCCTTTCTTCCTGATTTCCAATGCATTCCCATAGTAAAATCATTAGCAATGAATTTACATTATACATATAATAGCCCTATTCTATCAGTAATGCTTGCATTCATTCCTGACCACTGACAATCCCTTTCTTCCTGATTTCCAATGCATTCCCATATTAAAATCATTAGCAATGCATTTACATTATACATATAATAGCCCTATTCTATCAGTAATGCTTGCATTAATTCCTGACCACTGACAATCCCTTTCTTCCTGATTTCCAATGCATTCCCATAGTAAAATCATTAGCAATGCATTTACGTTATACATATAATAGCCCTATTCTATCAGTAAGGCTTGCATTCATTCCTGACCACTGACAATCCCTTTCTTCCTGATTTCCAATGCATTCCTATAGTAAAATCATTAGCAATGCATTTACATTATATATATAATAGCCCTATTCTATCAGTAATGCTTGCATTCATTCCTGACCACTGACAATCCCTTTCTTCCTGATTTCCAATGCATTCCTATAGTAAAATCATTAGCAATGCATTTACATTATACATATAATAGCCCTATTCTATCAGTAATGCTTGCATTCATTCCTGACAACTGACAATCCTTTCTTCCTGATTTCCAATGCATTCCTATAGTAAAATCATTAGCAATGCATTTACATTATACATATAATAGCCCTATTCTATCAGTAATGCTTGCATTCATTCCTGACCACTGACAATCCTTTCTTCCTGATTTCAAATGCATTCCTATAGTAAAATCATTAGCAATGCATTTACATTATACATATAATAGCCCTATTCTATCAGTAATGCTTGCATTCATTCCTGACCACTGACAATCCCTTTCTTCCTGATTTCCAATGCATTCCTATAGTAAAATCATTAGCAATGCATTTACATTATACATATAATAGCCCTATTCTATCAGTAATGCTTGCATTCATTCCTGACCACTGACAATCCCTTTCTTCCTGATTTCAATGCATTCCTATAGTAAAATCATTAGCAATGCATTTACATTATACATATAATAGCCCTATTCTATCAGTAATGCTTGCATTCATTCCTGACCACTGACAATCCCTTTCTTCCTGATTTCCAATGCATTCCTATAGTAAAATCATTAGCAATGCATTTACATTATACATATAATAGCCCTATTCTATCAGTAATGCTTGCATTCATTCCTGACCACCTAATCAATCCCTTTCTTCCTGATTTCCAATGCATTCCTATAGTAAAATCATTAGCAATGCATTTACATTATACATATAATAGCCCTATTCTATCAGTAATGCTTGCATTCATTCCTGACCGCTGACAATCCTTTCTTCCTGATTTCCAATGCATTCCTATAGTAAAATCATTAGCAATGCATTTACATTATACATATAATAGCCCTATTCTATCAGTAATGCTTGCATTCATTCCTGACCACTGACAATCCCTTTCTTCCTGATTTCCAATACATTCCTATAGTAAAATCATTAGCAATGCATTTACATTATACATATAATAGCCCTATTCTATCAGTAATGCTTGCATTCATTCCTGACCACTGACAATCCCTTTCTTCTGATTTCCAATGCATTCCTATAGTAAAATCATTAGCAATGCATTTACATTATACATACAATAGCCCTATTCTATCAGTAATGCTTGCATTAATTCCTGACCACTGACAATCCTTTCTTCCTGATTTCAAATGCATTCCTATAGTAAAATCATTAGCAATGCATTTACATTATACATATAATAGCCTATTCTATCAGCAATGCTTGCATTCATTCCTGACCACTGACAATCCCTTTCTTCCTGATTTCCAATGCATTCCTATAGTAAAATCATTAGCAATGCATTTACATTATATATATAATAGCCCTATTCTATCAGTAATGCTTGCATTAATTCCTGACCACTGACAATCCCTTTCTTCCTGATTTCCAATGCATTCCTATAGTAAAATCATTAGCAATGCATTTACATTATACATATAATAGCCCTATTCTATCAGTAATGCTTGCATTCATTCCTGACCGCTGACAATCCCTTTCTTCCTGATTTCCAATGCATTCCTATAGTAAAATCATTAGCAATGCATTTACATTATACATATAATAGCCCTATTCTATCAGTAATGCTTGCATTCATTCCTGACCACTGACAATCCCTTTCTTCCTGATTTCCAATGCATTCCCATAGTAAAATCATTAGCAATGCATTTACATTATACATATAATAGCCCTATTCTATCAGTAATGCTTGCATTCATTCCTGACCACTGACAATCCCTTTCTTCCTGATTTCCAATGCATTCCCATAGTAAAATCATTAGCAATGAATTTACATTATACATATAATAGCCCTATTCTATCAGTAATGCTTGCATTCATTCCTGACCACTGACAATCCCTTTCTTCCTGATTTCCAATGCATTCCCATAGTAAAATCATTAGCAATGCATTTACATTATACATGTAATAGCCCTATTCTATCAGTAATGCTTGCATTCATTCCTGACCGCTGACAATCCCTTTTTTCCTGATTTCCAATGCATTCCTATAGTAAAATCATTAGCAATGCATTTACATTATACATATAATAGCCCTATTCTATCAGTAATGCTTGCATTCATTCCTGACCACTGACAATCCCTTTCTTCCTGATTTCCAATGCATTCCCATAGTAAAATCATTAGCAATGCATTTACATTGTACATATAATAGCCCTATTCTATCAGTAATGCTTGCATTCATTCCTGACCACTGACAATCCCTTTCTTGCTGATTTCCAATGCATTCCCATAGTAAAATCATTAGCAATGCATTTACATTATACATATAATAGCCCTATTCTATCAGTAATGCTTGCATTCATTCCTGACCACTGACAATCTTTTTTTCCTGATTTCCAATGCATTCCTATAGTAAAATCATTAGCAATGCATTTACATTATACATATAATAGCCCTATTCTATCAGTAATGCTTGCATTCATTCCTGACCACTGACAATCCCTTTCTTCCTGATTTCCAATGCATTCCCATAGTAAAATCATTAGCAATGCATTTACATTATACATATAATAGCCCTATTCTATCAGTAATGCTTGCATTCATTCCTGACCACTGACAATCCCTTTCTTCCTGATTTCCAATGCATTCCCATAGTAAAATCATTAGCAATGCATTTACATTATACATATAATAGCCCTATTCTATCAGTAATGCTTGCATTCATTCCTGACCGCTGACAATCCCTTTCTTCCTAATTTCCAATGCATTCCCATAGTAAAATCATTAGCAATGCATTTTCATTATACATATAATAGCCCTATTCTATCAGTAATGCTTGCATTCATTCCTGACCACTGACAATCCTTTTCTTCCTGATTTCCAAC
>JBBBDQ010003403.1:0-22520 GCA_037127315.1 Ascarosepion bandense | reverse complement strand
ACATTCACTACATTCTTACATAATTATAGCTTTCCACATTCACTACATTCTTACCTAATTATAGCATTCCACATTCACTAGATTCTTACCTAATTATAGCTTACTACATTCACTAGATTCTTACCTAATTATAGCTCACCTCATTGACTACATTCTTGCCTAATTATAGCTTTCCACATTCATTACATTCCTACCTAATTATAGCTTTCCACATTCACTAGATTCTTGACTAATTATAGCTTACTACATTCCCTAGATTCTTACCTAATTATAGCTTACTACATTCACTACATTCGTACCTAAGTATAGCTCACCACATTCACAACATTCTTACCTTATTATAGCTTTCCATATTCACTATATTCTTACCTAATTATAGCTAACTACATTCACTAGATTCTTACCTAATTATAGCTCACCACATTCACTACATCCTTACCTAAATTATAGCTTTACACATTCACTACATTCTTACCTAATTATAGCTTTCCACATTCACTAGATTCTTACCTAATTATAGCTTACTACATTCACTAGATTCTTACCTAAATATAGCTTACTACATTCACTAAATTCTTACCTAATTATAGCTCACCACATTCACTACATTCTTACCTAATTATAGCTTTCCACATTCACTACATTCTTACCTAATTATTGCCTACTACATTCACTAGATTCTTACCTAATTATAGCTCACAACTTTCACTAAATTCTTACCTAATTATAGCCTTCCACATTCACTACATTCTTACCTAATTATAGCTTTCCACATTCACTAGATTCTTACCTCATTATAGCTTTCCACATTCACTAGATTCTTACCTAATTATAGCTTACTACATTCACTACATTCTTATCTAATTATAGCTTACCACATTCATTACATTCTTACATAATTATAGCTTTCCACATTCACTACATTCTTACCTAATTATAGCTTTCCACATTCACTAGATTCTTACCTAATTATAGCTTACTACATTCACTATATTCTTACCTAATTATAGCTCACCACATTCACTACATTCTTACCTAATTATATCTTTGCACATTCACTACATTCTTACCTAATTATTGCTTCCCAAATTCACTCGATTCTTACCTAAATATAGCTTACTACATTCACTAGATACTTACCTAATTATAGCTCGCCACATTCACTACATTCTTGCCTAATTATAGCTTTCCACATTCACTACATTCTTACCTAATTATAGCTTACTAAATTCACTAGATTCTTACCTAATTATAGCTTACTACATTCACTACATTCTAACCTAATTATAGCTTACCACATTCACTACATTCTTAACTAATTATAGCTTTCCACATTCACTACATTCTAACCAAATTATAGCATTCCACATTCACTATATACTTACGTAATTATAGCTTACTACATTCTTACCTAATTATAGCTCACCACATTCACTACATTCTTACCTAATTATAGCTTTCCTCATTCACTACATTCTTACCTAGTTATAGCTTTCCACATTCACTAGATTCTTACCTAATTATAGCTTACTACATTCATTAGATTCTTACATAAATATAGCTCACCACATTCACTACATTCTTACCTACTTATAGCTTTCCACATTCACTACATTCTTACCTAATTATAGTTTTCCACATTCCCTAGATTCTTACGTAATTGTAGCTTACTACATTCACTAGATTCTTACCTAAATATAGCTTACCTCATTCACTACATTCTTACCTAATTATAGCTTTCCACATTCATTACATTCTTACCTAATTATAGCTTTCCACATTCACTACATTCTTACCTAATTATAGCTTACTACATGCACTACATTCTTACCTAATTATAGCTCACCACATTCACTACATTCTTCCCTAATTATAGCTTTCCACATTCACTACATTCTTACCTAATTATAGCTTTCCACATTCACTAGATTCTTACCTAATTATAGCTTACTACATTCACTACATTCTTACCTAATTATAGCTTACCACATTCACTACATTCTTACCTAAATATAACGTACCACATTCACTAGATTCTTACCTACTTATAGCTTACTACATTCACAATATTCTTACCTAATTATAGCACACCACATTTACTATATTCTTACCTAATTATAGCTTTCCACATTCACTAGATTCTTACCTAATTATAGCTTACCACATTCACTCTATTCTTACCTAATTATAGCTTTCCTCATTCACTGCATTCTTACCTAATTATTGCTTACTACATTCACTAGATTCTTACCTAGTTATAGCTTACCACATTCACTAGATTCTTACCTAATTATAGCTTTCCACATTCATTACATTCTTACCTAATTATAGCTTACCACATTCACTACATTCATACCTAATTATAGCTTTCCACATTCACTAGTTTCTTACATAATTATAGCTTACTACATTCACTAGATTCTTACCTAGTTATAGCTTACCACATTCACTACATTCTTACCTAATTATAGCTTTCCACATTCACTAGATTCTTACCTAATTATAGCATTCCACATTCACTACATTCTTACCTAATTATAGCTTACGACATTCACTACATTCTTACCTAATTATAGCTATCCACATTCACTACATTCTTACCTAATTATAGCTCACCACATTCACTACATTCTTACCTAATTATATCTTACCACATTCACTAGATTCTTACCTAATTATAGATTACTACATTCACTAGATTCTTACCTAAATATAGCTCACCACAGTCATTATATTCTTACCTAATTATAGCTTTCCACATTCACTAGATTCTTACCTAATTATAGCTTACCACATTCACTACATTCTTACCTAATTATAGCTTTCCACATTCCCTACATTTTTACCTAATTATAGCTTTCCACATTCACTAGATTCTTCCCTAATTATAGCTTACTACATTCACTAGATTCTTACCTACTGATAGCTCACCACATTCACTACATTCTTACCTAATTATAGCTTTCCAGATTCAATACATTCTTACCTAATTATAGCTTGCTACATTCACTAGATTCTTACCTAATTATAGCTTTCCACATTCACAAGATTCTTACCTAATTATTGCTTACTACATTCACTAGATTCTTGCCTAATTATAGCTCACCACATTCACTAGATTCTTACCTAATTATAGCTTTACACATTCCCTACATACTTAACTAATTATAGCTTACTACATTCACTAGATTCTTACCTAATTATAGCTCACCACATTCACTACATTCTTACCTACTTATAGATTTCCACATTCACTAGATTCTTACCTAATTATAGCTTTCCACATTCACTAGATTCTTACCTAATTATAGCTCACCACAATCACTACATTCTTACCTAATTAAAGCTTTCCACATTTACTACATTCTTACATAATTATAGCTTTCCACATTACCTAGATTCTTACCTAAATATAGCTTACTACATTCACTATATTCTTCCCTAATTATAGCTCACCACATTCACTACATTCTTACCTAATTATAGCTTTCACATTCACTAGATTCTTACCTAATTATAGCTTTCCACATTCACTAGATTCTTACCTAATTATAGCTTACTACATTCACTACATTCTTACCTAAATATCGCTCACCACATTCCCTACATTCTTACCTAATTATAGCTCACCTCATTCACTACATTCTTGGCAAATTATAGCTTTCCACATTCACTAGATTCTTACCTAATTCTAGCTCACAACATTCACTACATTCATACATAATTATAGCTCACCACATTCACTAGATTCTTACCTAATTATAGCATTCCACATTCACTACATTCTTACCTAATTATAGCTTACGACATTCACTACATTCTTACCTAATTATAGCTATCCACATTCACTACATTCTTACCTAATTATAGCTCACCACATTCACTACATTCTTACCTAATTATAGCTTACCACATTCACTAGATTCTTACCTAATTATAGATTACTACATTCACTAGATTCTTACCTAAATATAGCTCACCACAGTCATTATATTCTTACCTAATTATAGCTTTCCACATTCACTAGATTCTTACCTAATTATAGCTTACCACATTCACTACATTCTTACCTAATTATAGCTTTCCACATTCCCTACATTCTTACCTAATTATAGCTTTCCACATTCACTAGATTCTTACCTAATTATAGCTTACCACATTCACTACATTCTTACCTAATTATAGCTTTCCACATTCCCTACATTTTTACCTAATTATAGCTTTCCACATTCACTAGATTCTTACCTAATTATAGCTTACTACATTCACTAGATTCTTACCTAATTATAGCTCACCACATTCACTAGATTCTTACCTAATTATAGCTTTACACATTCCCTACATTCTTAACTAATTATAGCTTACTACATTCACTAGATTCTTACCTAATTATAGCTTTCCACATTCACTAGATTCTTACCTAATTATAGCTTTCCACATTCACTACATTCTTACGTAATTATGGATTACAACATTCACTAGATTCTTACCTAAAGATAGCTCACCACATTCACTACATTCTTACCTAATTATAGCTTTCCACATTCACTACATTCTTACCTAATTATAGCTTACTACATTCACTAGATTCTTACCTAATTATAGCTCACCACATTCACTACATTCTTACCTAATTATAGATTTCCACATTCACTAGATTCTTACCTAATTATAGCTTTCCACATTCACTAGATTCTTACCTAATTATAGCTTACTACATTCACTACATTCTTACCTAAATATCGCTCACCACATTCACTACATTCTTACCTAATTATAGCTCACCTCATTCACTACATTCTTGGCTAATTATAGCTTTCCACATTCACTAGATTCTTACCTAATTCTAGCTCACAACATTCACTACATTCATACATAATTATAGCTCACCACATTCACTACATTCTTACCTAATTATAGCTTTCCACATTCACTACATTCTTATCTAATTATAGCTTACTACATTCATTAGATTCTTACCTAATTATAGCTCACCACATTCACTTGATTCTTACCTTATTATAGCTTTCCACATTCACTACATTCTTACCTAATTATAGCTTATTACATTAACTAGATTCTTCCTTAATTATAGCTTTCCACATTCACTACATTCTTACATAATTATAGCTTACTACATTCGCTAGATTCTTACCTAATTATACCTTTCCACATTCACTAGATTCTTACCTAATTATAGCTTACTTCATTCACTAGATTCTTACCTAATTATAGCTTTCAACATTCACTAGATTCTTACCTAATGATAGCTTTCCACATTCATTAGATTCTTACCTAATTATAGCTTTCCACATTCACTAGATTCTTCCTAATTATAGCTTACTACATTCACTACATTCTTACCTAATTATAGCTCACCACATTCACTACATACTTACCTCATTATAGCTCACAACATTCACGACATTCTTACCTAATTATAGCTTTCCACATTCACTAGATTCTTACCTAATTATACCTCACCACATTCACTACATTCTTACATAAATATAGCTCACTACATTCACTACATTCTTACCTAATTATAGCTTTCCACATTCACTACATTCTGACCTAATTATAGCTTACTATATTCACTAGATTCTTACCTAATTATAGCTTTCCACATTCACTACATTCTTACCTAATTATAGCTTACTACATTCCCTACATTCTCACCTAATTATAGCTTTCCACATTCACTAGGTTCTTACCTAATTATAGCTTTCCACATTCACTAGATTCTTACCTAATTAATAGCTTACTTCATTCACTAGATTCTTACCTAATTATAGCTTTCAACATTCACTAGATTCTTACATAATGATAGCTTTCCACATTCACTACATTCTTACCAAATTATAGCTTTCCACATTCACTACATTCTTACCCAATTATAGCTTTCCACATTCACTAGATTCTTACCTAATTATAGCTTACTACATTCACTACATTCTTACCTAATTATAGCTCACCACATTCACTACATTTTTACCTAATTATCGCTCACCACATTCACTACATTCTTACCAAATTATAGCTTTCCACATTCACTACATTCTTACCTAATTATAGCTTACTACATTCACTACATTCTTACCTAATTATAGCTTTCCACATTCACTGGTTTCTTACCAAATTATAGCTTTCCACATTCACTACATTCTTACCTAATTATAACTTACAACATTCACTAGATTCTTACCTAATTATAGCTCTCCACATTCACTACATTCTTAACTAATTAAAGCTTTCCACATTCTCTACATTCTTACCTAATTATAGCTCACCTCATTCACTATATTCTTACCTAATTATAGAACACCACATTCACTACATTCTTACCTAATTATAGCTCACCACATTCACTAGATTCTTACCTAATTATAACTCACCATATTCATTACGTTCTTACCTAATTATAGCTCACCACATTCACTACATTCTTACCTAATTATAGCTTTCCACATTCACGAGATTCTTACCTAAATATAGCTCACCACATTCACTACATTCTTACCAAATTATAGCTCACCACATTCACTACATCCTTACTTACCTATTTATAGCTTACTACATTCACTAGATTCTTACCTAATTATAGCTTACCACATTCATTATTTACTTACCTAATTATAGCTTTCCACATTCACTACATTCTTACTTAATTATAGCTTACTACATTCACTAGATTCTTACCTAAATATAGCTTTCCACATTCACTAGATTCTTCCTTAATTACAGCTTTCCACATTCACTACATTCTTACCTAATTATAGCTTACTACATTCACTAGATTCTTACCTAATTATACCTTTCCACATTCACTAGATTCTTACCTAATTATAGCTTACTTCATTCACTAGATTCTTACCTAATTATAGCTTTCAACATTCACTAGATTCTTACCTAATGATAGCTTTCCACATTCACTATATTCTTACCAAATTATAGCTTTCCACATTCACTACATTCTTACCTAATTATAGCTTACTACATTCACTACATTCTTACCTAATTATAGCTCACCACATTCACTACATTTTTAGCTAATTATAGCTCACCACATTCACTACATTCTTACCTAATTATAGCTTTCCTCATTCACTACATTCTTACCTAATTATAGCTTTCCACATTCACTAGATTCCTACCTAATTATAGCTCACCACATTCACTACATTCTTACCCAGTTATAGCTCACCACATCACATTACATTCTTACTTAGTTATAGCTCACCACATTCACTACATTCTTACCTAATTATAACTTACTACATTCACTACATTCTTACCTAATTATAGCTTTCCACATTCACTAGATTCTTACCAAATTATAGCTTTCCACATTCACTACATTCTTAACTAATTATAGCTTTCCACATTCACTACATTCTTACCTAATTATAGCTTACTACATTCACTAGATACTTACCTAATTGTAGCTTTCCACATTCATTACATTCTTACCTAATTATAGCTTTCCACATTCACTACATTCTTACCTAATTATAGCTTACAACATTCACTAGATTCTTACCTACTTATAGCTTTCCACATTCATTAGATTCTTCCTAATTATAGCTTACTACATTCACTACATTCTTACCTAATTATAGCTCACCAGATTCACTATATTCTTACCTAAATATAGCTCACCACATTCACTACTTTCTTACCTAAATATAGCTTCCCACATTCACTAGATTCTTACCTAATTATACCTCACCATATTCACTATATTCTTACATAATTATAGCTCACTACATTCACTACATTCTTCCCTAATTATAGCTTTCCACATTCACTACATTCTGACCTAATTATAGCTTACTATATTCACTAGATTCTTACCTAATTATAGCTTTCCACATTCACTACATTCTTACCTAATTATAGCTTACTACATTCACTAGATTCTCACCTAATTATAGCTTTCCACATCCACTAGTTTCTTACCTAATTATAGCTTTCCACATTCACTAGATTCTTACCTAATTATAGCTTACTTCATTCACTAGATTCTTACCTAATTATAGCTTTCAACATTCAATAGATTCTTATCTAATGATAGCTTTCAACATTCACTACATTCTTACCAAATTATAGCTTTCCACATTCACTATATTCTTACCTAATTATAGCTTTCCACATTCATTTGATTCTTACGTAATTATAGCTTACTACATTCACTACATTCTTACCTAATTATAGCTCACCACATTCACTACATTTTTACCTAATTATAGCTCACCACATTCACTACATTCTTACCTAATTATAGCTTTCCACATGCACTACATTCTTACCTAATTATAGCTTACTACATTCACTACATTCTTACCTAATTTTAGCTTTCCACATTCACTAGATTCTTACCTAATTATAGCTTTCAACATTCACTACATTTTTACCTAATTATAGCTTACTACATTCACTAGATACTTACCTAATTATAGCTTTCCACATTCACTACATTCGTAACTAATTATAGCTTTCCACATTCACTACATTCGTACCTAATTATAGCTTACTACATTCACTAGATACTTACCTAATTGTAGCTTTCCACATTCATTACATTTTTACCTAATTATAGCTTTCCACATTCACTATATACTTACCTAATTATAGCTTACAACATTCACTAGATTCTTAACTAATTATAGCTTTCCACATTCACTAGATTCTTCCTAATTATAGCATACTACATTCACTACATTCTTACCTAATTATAGTTCACCATATTCACTATATACTTACCTAATTATAGCTCACCACATTCACTATATTCATACCTAATTATAGCTTTCCACATTCACTAGATTCTTACCTAATTATAGCTCACCACATCCACTACATTCTTACCTAATTATAGCTCACCACATTCACTACATTCTTACCTAATTATAGCTTTCCACATTCACTAGATTCTTACCTAAATATAGCTCACCACATTCACTACATTCTTACCTAATTATAGCTCACCACATTCACTACATTCTTACCTAATTATAGCTTACAACATTCACTGGATTCTTACCTAAGTATAGCTTTCCACATTCACTAGATTCTTACCTATTTATAGCTTACTACATTCACTAGATTCTTACCTAATTATAGCTTACCACATTCATTACATTCTTACCTAATTATAACTTTCCACATTCACTACATTCTTACCTAATTATAGCTTACTACATTCATTAGATTCTTACCTAAATATAGCTTTCCACATTCACTAGATTCTTCCTTAATTATAGCTTTCCACATTCCCTACATTCTTACCTAATTATAGCTTACTACATTCACTACATTCTTACCTAATTATAGCTCACGACATTCACTACATTCTTACCTAATTATAGCTTTGCACATTCACTAGATGCTTACCTAATTATAGCTCACCACATTCACTACATTCTTGCCTAATTATAACTTTCCAGATTCACTACATGCTTACCTAATTATAGCTTACTTCATTCACTAGATTCTTACCTAATTATAGCTTTCCACATTCACTACATACTTACCTAATTATAGCTTTCCACATTCACTACATTCTTACCTAATTATAGCTTTCCACATTCACTACATTCTTACCTAATTATAGCTTTCCACATTCATTAGATTCTTACCTAATTATAGCTTTCCACATTCACTAGTTTCTTACCTAATTAAAGCTTTCCACATTCACTATATTCTTACCTAATTATAGCTTTCCACATTCACTACATTCTTACCTAATTATAGCTTTCCGCATTCACTACATTCTTACCTAATTATAGCTTTCCACATTCCCTAGATTCTTTCAAAATATATAGCTTCCACATTCACTAGATTCTTACCTAATTATAGCTTTCCACATTCGCTACATTCTTACCTAATTATAGCTTACTACATTCATTAGATTCTTACCTAATTATAGCTTTCCACATTCACAAGATTCTTACCTAATTATAGCTTACTACATTCACTAGATTCTTCCCTAATTACAGCTTTCCACATTCACAAGATTCTTACCTAATTATAGCTTACTACATTCACGAGAATCTTACCTAATTATAGCTTTCCACATTCACTAGATTCTTACCTAATTATAGCTTACTAATTTCACGAGATTTTTACCTAATTATATCTCACCACATTCACTACATTCTAACCTAAATATAGCTCACCACATTCACTAGATTCTTACCTAATTATAGCTTACTACATTCACTAGATTCTTACCTAATTATAGCTTTCCACATTCCCTAGATTGTTACCTAATGATAGCTTTCCACATTCACCAAATTCTTACCTAATTATAGCTTTCCACATTCACTAGAATCTTACCTAATTATAGCTTTCCACATTCACTAGATACTTACCTAATTATAGCTTACTACATTCACTACATTCTTACCATTTATAGCTCACCACATTCACTACATTCTTACCTAATTATAGCTTACTACATACACTAGATTCTTACCTAAATATAGTTTTCCACATTCACTAGATTCTTACATAATGATAGCTTTCCACATTCACTACATTCTTACCTAATTATAGCTTTCCACATTCACTAGATTCTTTCCTAATTATAGCTTTCCCCATTCACTAGATTCTTACATAATAATAGCTTACTACATTCACTACATTCTTACCTAATTATAGCTCACCACATTCACTACATTCTTACCTGATTCTAGCTTTCCACACTCACTAGATTCTTCCTAATTTTAGCTTACTACATTCAATACATTGTTACCTAATTATAGCTCACCACATTCACTACATTCTTACCTAGTTATAGCTCACCACATTCACTAGATTCTTACCTAATTATAGCTTTCCACATTCACTACATTCTTACCTAATTATAGCTTACTACATTCACTAGATCCTTACCTAATTATAGCTTTCCACATTCCCTAGATTCTTTCCAAATTTATAGCTTCCACATTCATTAGATTCTTACCTAATTACAGCTTTCCACATTCACTACATTCTTACCTAATTATAGCTTACTACATTCATTTGTTTCTTACCTAATTATAGCTTTCCACATTCACAAGAATCTTACCTAATTATAGCTTACTACATTCACTAGATTCTTACCTAATTACAGCTGTCCACATTCACAAGATTCTTACCTAATTATAGCTTACTACATTCACGAGATTCTTACCTAATTATAGCTTTCCACATTCACTAGATTCTTACCTAATTATAGCTTACTACATTCACGACATTCTTACCTAATTATATCTCACCACATTCACTACATTCTTACCTAGTTATAGCTCAACACATTCAGTAGATACTTACCTAATTATAGCTTTCCACATTCACTACATTCTTACCTAATTATAGCTTACTACATTCACTAGATTCTTACCTGATTATTGCTTTCCAGATTCACTACATGCTTACCTAATTATAGCTTACTTCATTCACTAGATTCTTACCTAATTATAGCTTTCCACATTCACTACATTCTTACCTAATTTTAGCTTTCCACATTCACTACATTCTTACCTAATTATAGCTTTCCACATTCACTACATTCTTACCTAATTATAGCTTTCCACATTCACTAGATTCTTACCTAATTATAGCTTTCCACATTCACTAGTTTCTTACCTAATTAAAGTTTTCCACATTCACTACATTCTTACCTAATTATAGCTTTCCACATTCACTATATTCTTACCTAATTATAGCTTTCCGCATTCACTACATTCTTACCTAATTATAGCTTTCACATTCACTACATTCTTACCTAATTATAGCTTTCCACATTCTCTACATTCTTACCTAATTATAGCTTTCCACATTCCCTAGATTCTTTCAAAATTTATAGCTTCCACATTCACTAGATTCTTACCTAATTATAGCTTTCCACATTCGCTACATTCTTACCTAATTATAGCTTACTACATTCATTAGATTCTTACCTAATTATAGCTTTCCACATTCACAAGATTCTTACCTAATTATAGCTTACTACATTCACTAGATTCTTACCTAATTATAGCTTTCCACATTCACTAGATTCTTACCTAATTATAGCTTACTACTTTCACGAGATTCTTACCTAATTATAGCTTTCCACATTCACTAGATTGTTACCTAATGATAGCTTTCCACATTCACTAGATTCTTACCTAATTATAGCTTTCCACATTCACTAGATTCTTACCTAATTATAGCTTACTACATTCACTACATTCTTACCATTTATAGCTCACCACATTCACTACATTCTTACCTAATTACAGCTTGCTACATTCACTAGATTCTTACCTAATTATAGCTTTCCCTATTCACTAGATTCTTACCAAATAATAGCTTACTACATTCACTACATTCTTACCAAATTATAGCTCACCACATTCACTACATTCTTACCTGATTGTAGCTTTCCACACTCATTAGATTCTTCCTAATTATAGCTTACTACATTCACTACGTTCTTACCTACTTATAGCTCACCACATTCACTAGATTCTAACCTAATTATAGCTTTCCACATTCACTACATGCTTACCTAATTATAGCTTACTACATTCACTAGATTCTTACCTAATTATAGCTTTCCAGATTCACTACATGCTTACCTAATTAGGTCTTACTACATTCACTAGATTCTTACCTAATTATAGCTTTCCACATTCACTAGTTTCTTACCTAATTAAAGCTTTCCACATTCACTACATTCTTACCTAATTATAGCTTTCCACTTTCCCTACATTCTTACCTAATTATAGCTTTCCGCATTCACTACATTCTTACCTAATTATAGCTTTCCACATTCACTACATTCTTACCTAATTATGACTTTCCACATTCACTACATTCTTACCTAATTATAGCTTTCCACATTCCCTAGATGCTTTCCAAATTTATAGCTTCCACATTCACTAGATTCTTACCTAATTACAGCTTTCCACATTCACTACATTCTTACCTAATTATAGCTTACTACATTCATTAGATTCTTACCTAATTATAGCTTTCCACATTCACAAGATTCTCACCTAATATTAGCTTACTACATTCACTAGATACTTACCTAATTACAGCTTTCCACATTCACAAGTTTCTTACCTAATTATAGCTTACTACATTCACGAGATTCTTACCTAATTATAGCTTACTACATTCACTACATTCTTACCATTTATAGCTTACCACATTCACTACATTCTTACCTAATTATAGCTTACTACATTCACTAGATTCTTACCTATAGTTTTCCACATTCACTAGATTCTTACCTAATGATAGCTTTCCACATACACTATATTCTTACCTAATTATAGCTTTCCCCATTCACTAGATTCTTACCTAATTATAGCTTTCCACATTCACTAGATTCTTACCTAATTATAGCTTACTACATTCACTAGATACTTACCTAATTATAGCTTACCACATTGATTATATTCTTACCTAATTATAGCTTTCCACATTCACTACATTCTTACCTAATTATTGCTTACTATATTCACTAGATTCTTACCTAATTATAGCTTTCCACATTCACTAGATTTTTACCTAATTATAGCTATCCACATTCACTACATTCTTACCTAATTATAGCTTACTACATTCACTAGATTCTTACCGAATTATAGCTTTCCATATTCACTTGATTCTTGACTAATTATAGCTTTCCACATTCACTAGATTCTTACCTATTTATAGCTTACTACATTCACTAGATTCTTACCTAATTATAGCTTTCCACATTCACTAGATTCTTACCTAATTATAGCTTACTACATTCTCTAGATTCTGACCTAATTATAGCTTTCCACATTTACTAGATTCTTATTAAATTATAGCTTTCCACATTCACTACATTCTTACCTAATTATAGCTTACTACATTCACTAGATTCTTACCTAATTATAGCTTTCCACATTCATTAGATTCTTACGTAATTATAGTTTTCTACATTCACTACATTCTTACCTAATTATAGCTCACCACATTCACTACATTCTTACCTAATTATAGCTTTGCACATTCACTAGATTCTCACCTAATTATTGCTCACCACATTCACTACATTCTTACCTAATTATAGCTTTCCACATTCACTACATACTTACCTAATTATAGCTTTCCACATTCACTACATTCTTACCTAATTATAGCTTTCCACATTCACTACATTCTTACCTTATTATAGCTTTCCACATTCCCTAGATTCTTACCTAATTATAGCTTTCCACAATCTCTAGATTCTTACCTAATTATAGCTTTCCACATTCACTAGATTCTTACCTAATTATAGCTTACTACATTCACTAGATTCTTACCTAATTATAGCTTTCGACATTCACTAGATTCTTACCTACTTATATCTTACTACATTCTCTAGATTCTTACCTAATTATAGCTTTCCACTTTCACTAGATTCTTACCTAATTATAGCATACTACATTCACTAGATTCTTACCTAATTATAGCTTTCCACATTCACTAGATTCTTACCTAATTATAGCTTTCCACATTCACTACATTCTTTCCTAATTGTAGTTTACTACATTCACTAGATTCTTACCTAATTATAGCTTTCCACATTCACTACATTCTTACCTAATTATAGCTTTCCATATTCACTACATTCTTACCTAATTATAGCTTACGACACTCACTATATTCTTACCTAATTGTAGCCTTCGACATTCACGAGATTCTTACCTAATTATAGATTTCCACATTCACTACATTCTTACGTAATTATAGCTTACTACCTTCACTAGATTCTTAACTAATTATAGCTTTCCACATTCACTACATTCTTACCTAATTATAGCTTACTACATTCATTAGATTCTTACCTAATTATAGCTTTCCACATTCACTACATTCTTACCTAATTATAGCTTACTACATTCACTAGATTCTTACCTAATTATAGCTTTCCACATTCACTAGATTCTTACCTAAATATAGCTTTCCACATTCACTAGATTCTTAACTAATTATAGCTTTCCTCATTCACTAGATTCTTACCTAATTATAGCTTACTACATACACTACATTCTTACCTAATTACAGCTCTCCACATTCATAACATTCTTACCTAATTATAGCTCACCACATACACTACATTCTTACCTAATTATAGCTTTACACATTCACTACATTGTTACCTAATTATAGCTTACTACATTCACTAGATTCTTACCTAATTATAGCTTACCACATTCACTAGATTCTAACCTAATTATAGCTTACTACATTCACTAGATTCTTACCTAATTATAGCTTTCCATATTCGCTACATTCTTACCTAATTATAGCTTACTACATTCACTAGATTCTTACCTAAATATAGCTTTCCACATTCAGTTGATTCTTGACTAATTATAGCTTTCCACATTCACTAGATTCTTACCTAATTATAGCTTACTACATTCACTAGATTCTTACCTAATTATAGCTTTACACATTCATTAGATTCTTACCTAATTATAGCTTTCCTCATTCACTACATTCTTACCTAATTATAGCTCACCACATTCACTACATTCTTACCTAATTATAGCTTTGCACATTCACTAGATTCTTACCTAATTATTGCTCACAACATTCACTACATTCTTACCTAATTATAGCTTTCCACATTCACTACATACTTACCTAATTATAGCTTTCCACATTCTCTACATTCTTACCTAATTATAGCTTTTCACATTCACTAGATTCTTACCTAATTATAGCTTTCCACATTCCCTAGATTCTTACCTAATTATAGCTTTCCACATTCACTAGATTCTTACCTAATTATAGCTTTCAACATTCACTAGATTCTTACCTAATTATAGCTTACTACATTCACTAGATTCTTACCTAATTATAGCTTTCGACATTCACTAGATACTTACCTACTTATAGCTTACTACATTCACTAGATTCTTACCTAATTATAGCTTTCCATTTCACTAGATTCTTACCTAAATATAGCATACTACATTCACTAGATTCTTACCTAATTATAGCTTACCACATTCACTACATTCTTACCTTATTATAGCTTTCAACATTCACTAGATTCTTACCTAATTATAGCTTTCCACATTCACTACATTCTTACCTAATTGTAGCTTACTACATTCACTAGATCCTTACCTAAATATAGCTTTCCACATTCACTACATTCTTACCTAATTATAGCTTTCCATATTCACTACATTCTTACCTAATTCTAGCTTCCGACACTCACTATATTCTTACCTAATTGTAGCTTTCGACATTCACGAGATTCTTACGTAATTATAGCTTTCCACATTCACTACATTCTTACCTAATTATAGCTTACTACCTTCACTAGATTCTTAATAATTATAGCTTTCCACATTCACTACATTCTTACCTAATTATAGCTTACTACATTCATTTGATTCTTACCTAATTATAGCTTTCCACATTCACTACATTCTTACCTAATTATAGCTTACTACATTCATTAGATTCTTACCTAAATATAGCTTTCCACATTCACTAGATTCTTACCTAATTATAGCTTTCCAGATTCACTACATTCTTACCTAATTATAGCTTTCCCCATTCACTAGAGTCTTACTTAATTATAGCTTACTACATTCACTACATTCTTACCTAATTATAGCTTACTACATTCATTAGATTCTTAACTAATTATAGCTTTCCACATTCACTAGATTCTTACCTAATTATAGCTTTCCACATTCACTAGATTCTTACCTAATTATAGCTTTCCACATTCACTACATTCTTCCATATTTATAGCTTTCCACATTCACTATATTCTTAACTAATTATAGCTTTCCACATTCACTAGATTCTTACCTATTTATAGCTTTCCACATTCACCACATTCTTACATAATTGTAGCTTACTACATTCATTAGATTCTTACCTAATTATAGCTTTCCACATTCACTAGATTCTTACCTAATTATAGCTTACTACATTCACTAGATTCTTACCATTTATAGCTCACCACATTCACTACATTCTTACCTAATTATAGCTTACTACATTCACTAGATTCTTACCTATTGCTTTCCCCATTCACTAGATTCTTACCTAATTATAGCTTTCCACATTCACTAGATTCTTACCTAATTATAGCTTACTACATTCACTAGATTCTTACCTAATTATAGCTTACTACATTCACTAGATTCTTACCTAATTATAGCTTTCGACATTCACTAGATTCTTACCTACTTATAGCTTACTACATTCACTAGATTCTTACCTAATTATAGCTTTCCATTTCACTAGATTCTTACCTAAATATAGCATACTACATTCACTAGATTCTTACCTAATTATAGCTTAACACATTCACTACATTCTTACCTTATTATAGCTTTCAACATTCACTAGATTCTTACCTGATTATAGCTTTCCACATTCACTACATTCTTACCTCATTGTAGCTTACTACATTCACTAGATCCTTACCTAAATATAGCTTTCCACATTCACTACATTCTTACCTAATTATAGCTTTCCATATTCACTACATTCTTACCTAATTCTAGCTTCCGACACTCACTATATTCTTACCTAATTGTAGCTTTCGACATTCACGAGATTCTTACGTAATTATAGCTTTCCACATTCACTACATTCTTACCTAATTATAGCTTACTACCTTCACTAGATTCTTAATAATTATAGCTTTCCACATTCACTACATTCTTACCTAATTATAGCTTACTACATTCATTTGATTCTTACCTAATTATAGCTTTCCACATTCACTACATTCTTACCTAATTATAGCTTACTACATTCATTAGATTCTTACCTAAATATAGCTTTCCACATTCACTAGATTCTTACCTAATTATAGCTTTCCAGATTCACTACATTCTTACCTAATTATAGCTTTCCCCATTCACTAGAGTCTTACTTAATTATAGCTTACTACATTCACTACATTCTTACCTAATTATAGCTTACTACATTCATTAGATTCTTAACTAATTATAGCTTTCCACATTCACTAGATTCTTACCTAATTATAGCTTTCCACATTCACTAGATTCTTACCTAATTATAGCTTTCCACATTCACTACATTCTTCCATATTTATAGCTTTCCACATTCACTATATTCTTAACTAATTATAGCTTTCCACATTCACTAGATTCTTACCTATTTATAGCTTTCCACATTCACCACATTCTTACATAATTGTAGCTTACTACATTCATTAGATTCTTACCTAATTATAGCTTTCCACATTCACTAGATTCTTACCTAATTATAGCTTACTACATTCACTAGATTCTTACCATTTATAGCTCACCACATTCACTACATTCTTACCTAATTATAGCTTATTACATTCACTAGATTCTTACCTATTGCTTTCCCCATTCACTAGATTCTTACCTAATTATAACTTTCCACATTCACTAGATTCTTACCTAATTATAGCTTACTACATTCACTAGATTCTTACCTAATTATAGCTTACCACATTGATTATATTCTTACCTAATTATAGCTTTCCACATTCACTACATTCTTACCTAATAATTGCTTACTACATTCACTAGATTCTTACCTAATTATAGCTTTCCACATTCACTAGATTTTCACCTAATTATAGCTATCCACATTCACTACATTCTTACCTAATTATAGCTTACTACATTCACTAGATTCTTACCTAATTATAGCTTTCCATATTCACTTGATTCTTGACTAATTATAGCTTTCCACATTCACTAGATTCTTACCTATTTATAGCTTACTACATTCACTAGATTCTTACCTAATTATAGCTTTCCACATTCACTAGATTCTTACCTAATTATAGCTTACTACATTCTCTAGATTCTGACCTAATTATAGCTTTCCACATTCACTAGATACTTATTAAATTATAGCTTTCCACATTCACTACATTCTTACCTAATTATAGCTTACTACATTCACTAGATTCTTACCTAATTATAGCTTTCCACATTCATTAGATTCTTACCTAATTATAGTTTTCTACATTCACTACATTCTTACCTAATTATAGCTCACCACATTCACTACATTCTTACCTAATTATAGCTTTGCACATTCTCTAGATTCTTACCTAATTATTGCTCACCACATTCACTACATTCTTACCTAATTATAGCTTTCCACATTCACTACATACTTACCTAATTATAGCTTTCCACATTCACTACATTCTTACATAATTATAGCTTTTCACATTCACTACATTCTTACCTAATTATAGCTTTCCACATTCCCTAGATTCTTACCTAATTATAGCTTTCCACATTCTCTAGATTCTTACCTAATTATAGCTTTCCACATTCACTAGATTCTTACCTAATTATAGCTTACTACATTCACTAGATTCTTACCTAATTATATCTTTCGACATTCACTAGATTCTTACCTACTTATATCTTACTACATTCACTAGATTCTTACCTAATTATAGCTTTCCACTTTCACTAGATTCTTACCTAATTATAGCATACTACATTCACTAGATTCTTACCTAATTATAGCTTACCACATTCACTACATTCTTACCTTATTATAGCTTTCCACATTCACTAGATTCTTACCTAATTATAGCTTTCCACATTCACTACATTCTTACCTAATTATAGCTTTCCATATTCACTACATTCTTACCTAATTATAGCTTACGACACTCACTATATTCTTACCTAATTGTAGCCTTCGACATTCACGAGATTCTTACCTAATTATAGATTTCCACATTCACTACATTCTTACGTAATTATAGCTTACTACCTTCACTAGATTCTTAACTAATTATAGCTTTCCACATTCACTACATTCTTACCTAATTATAGCTTACTACATTCATTAGATTCTTACCTAATTATAGCTTTCCACATTCACTACATTCTTACCTAATTATAGCTTACTACATTCACTAGATTCTTACCTAATTATAGCTTTCCACATTCACTAGATTCTTACCTAAATATAGCTTTCCACATTCACTAGATTCTTAACTAATTATAGCTTTCCACATTCACTAGATTCTTACCTAATTATAGCTTACTACATACACTACATTCTTACCTAATTATAGCTTTACACATTCACTACATTGTTACCTAATTATAGCTTACTTCATTCACTAGATTCTTACCTAATTATAGCTTACCACATTCACTAGATTCTAACCTAATTATAGCTTATTACATTCACTAGATTCTTACCTAATTATAGCTTACAACATTGATTACATTCTTACCTAATTATAGCTTTCCACATTCACTACATTCTTACCTAATTACAGCTTACTACATTCACTAGATTCTTACCTAAATATAGCTTTCCACATTCACTTGATTCTTGACTAATTATAGCTTTCCACATTCACTAGATTCTTACCTATTTATAGCTTACTACATTCACTAGATTCTTACCTAATTATAGCTTTTTACATTCACTAGATTCTGACCTAATTATAGCTTTCCACATTCACTAGATTCTTACCAAATTATAGCTTTCCACATTCACTACATTCTTACCTAATTATAGCTTACTACATTCACTAGATTCTTACCTAATTATAGCTTTCCTCATTCACTACATTCTTACCTAATTATAGCTTACTACATTCATTTGATTCTTACCTAATTATAGCTTTCCACATTCACTACATTCTTACCTAATTATAGCTTACTACATTCATTAGATTCTTACCTAAATATAGCTTTCCACATTCACTAGATTCTTACCTAATTATAGCTTTCCAGATTCACTACATTCTTACCTAATTATAGCTTTCCCCATTCACTAGAGTCTTACTTAATTATAGCTTACTACATTCACTACATTCTTACCTAATTATAGCTTACTACATTCATTAGATTCTTAACTAATAATAGCTTTCCACATTCACTAGATTCTTACCTAATTATAGCTTTCCACATTCACTAGATTCTTACCTAATTATAGCTTTCCACATTCACTACATTCTTCCATATTTATAGCTTTCCACATTCACTATATTCTTAACTAATTATAGCTTTCCACATTCACTAGATTCTTACCTATTTATAGCTTTCCACATTCACCACATTCTTACATAATTGTAGCTTACTACATTCATTAGATTCTTACCTAATTATAGCTTTCCACATTCACTAGATTCTTACCTAATTATAGCTTACTACATTCACTAGATTCTTACCATTTATAGCTCACCACATTCACTACATTCTTACCTAATTATAGCTTACTACATTCACTAGATTCTTACCTATTGCTTTCCCCATTCACTAGATTCTTACCTAATTATAGCTTTCCACATTCACTAGATTCTTACCTAATTATAGCTTACTACATTCACTAGATTCTTACCTAATTATAGCTTACTACATTCACTAGATTCTTACCTAATTATAGCTTTCGACATTCACTAGATTCTTACCTACTTATAGCTTACTACATTCACTAGATTCTTACCTAATTATAGCTTTCCATTTCACTAGATTCTTACCTAAATATAGCATACTACATTCACTAGATTCTTACCTAATTATAGCTTACCACATTCACTACATTCTTACCTTATTATAGCTTTCAACATTCACTAGATTCTTACCTAATTATAGCTTTCCACATTCACTACATTCTTACCTAATTGTAGCTTACTACATTCACTAGATCCTTACCTAAATATAGCTTTCCACATTCACTACATTCTTACCTAATTATAGCTTTCCATATTCACTACATTCTTACCTAATTCTAGCTTCCGACACTCACTATATTCTTACCTAATTGTAGCTTTCGACATTCACGAGATTCTTACGTAATTATAGCTTTCCACATTCACTACATTCTTACCTAATTATAGCTTACTACCTTCACTAGATTCTTAATAATTATAGCTTTCCACATTCACTACATTCTTACCTAATTATAGCTTACTACATTCATTTGATTCTTACCTAATTATAGCTTTCCACATTCACTACATTCTTACCTAATTATAGCTTACTACATTCATTAGATTCTTACCTAAATATAGCTTTCCACATTCACTAGATTCTTACCTAATTATAGCTTTCCAGATTCACTACATTCTTACCTAATTATAGCTTTCCCCATTCACTAGAGTCTTACTTAATTATAGCTTACTACATTCACTACATTCTTACCTAATTATAGCTTACTACATTCATTAGATTCTTAACTAATTATAGCTTTCCACATTCACTAGATTCTTACCTAATTATAGCTTTCCACATTCACTAGATTCTTACCTAATTATAGCTTTCCACATTCACTACATTCTTCCATATTTATAGCTTTCCACATTCACTATATTCTTAACTAATTATAGCTTTCCACATTCACTAGATTCTTACCTATTTATAGCTTTCCACATTCACCACATTCTTACATAATTGTAGCTTACTACATTCATTAGATTCTTACCTAATTATAGCTTTCCACATTCACTAGATTCTTACCTAATTATAGCTTACTACATTCACTAGATTCTT
>JBBBDQ010003370.1:0-14108 GCA_037127315.1 Ascarosepion bandense | reverse complement strand
ACGTCCGTTATGGGTGCGGCGTCCCTGGGACAGTCCGTCGAGGTCCCAACCACCAGAGATTTTTTCCCCGTATGTGATTAGAGCCGTTGTTGCATGTTTTTCTTGTTTCTCTTTTTCGAGCCTAAGAAATGTCTATCAAGATAAACCAGTTTGAATGCGTATGGCCTGAGGATCGAGAGTAAGGCGGCTCGCACACTTCGTGACCTCTTGTCGTACAGCGTGGATGTGGCCGCGATCAAGGGCTGCTGGTGCACGATGTCGACTCGTGTGTGCTGGATGACGACTTTGTCGTTTGTTCAGCATATGAAACCGGCAGGCCAGAGGTGTTTCTTTGCTGGTTAAGCGTACCCTGGACGCGAGGGTTGACCTTGTCCATGTCGGTGCCGAGGGCCGGCTGATCGTGGCCGATATTGCGGTGAAAAGCAAGTCGTTCCGGCTGATTGCAGTTTGCTAGCAATGTTCAAGGTGGGCGTGTCTCTTTCTTTCGGCTGTTGGGCCCTTCATGTGGTGCATTCAACACGGCTAATCTTAGTTGGGGACTGGAATACCGTCCTAACCCCCAAATGGGATAGAGGAGGGCGCTGGCAGGTAGGTGGTGATCGTAGCCTGGTCAATCTGGTCGGCGATTTTGGTCTCGTCGATAGATACCGGGTCGATCATCCGGAGGAGCATGTGGACGTGGACGCGTAGTTGGCCTTCTACCCGGGTATCAGCGTACCTGGATAGGATGTTAGTGAGAGAAGCCGACATAGACTTCTTAGAATGTCCAACGTTCCACTAGCGGGGCTACACGGACCACAAACTCGTTTGTGCCCGTGTGGTGTTGAACTTTAGGCCTAGGTTGGCTGGTTGTTAGGAAGTTCAATCGGTCCTTACTGGACAGGCGGGACTTTCGTGACCAGCTGACAAAACTAGTTCAGCGGGCGTTAATTGGGCGAGTCATTGGGAGTAAGTGGTGGGTTAGTCTTAAGGACTCCATTAGGTCTTTCGCCACAGATATAGCCAACGGCAACTAGATAAGGCTGCGGAGGCAAAGACACTTAGAGGCTAATTTCGCCCGGGCGGAGGCTGGTGAGGTTCCTAGAAATAGCCTTAGCCAGGGAGAGCCCTGGAGCGTTCGACTAGCGGGCGCTACATGGGCCAGGTAATTAGGGCTAAGTTAAGCAAGATGTCTTCCGAAGCTGTGAAAATGGGCGCAGAAACTGCGCAAGGAAGAAATTCGCCGAGCCGGCGACCGGTACATTCGAGAGGTACGCGACCCGGAAGGTTGTCTCCTTAGGTCCACTGACGACATGTGCGGGGCGTTCCGGCAGCATTTCGAACACCGATTTTACCAAGGAGCCTGGTCTCCGTGACGAGGAGTTTCGCAGCTATTTGGCTGACTTTCCCCGGCTTTCGCCGGCTAGGCCAACTGGCGCTGCGGAAAGGAGATTACGGAGGACGAAATCTACGTGGCTTTGAAGAAGGTCGGCAGTGGCAAGTCGCCAGAGTTTGGATGGTTTGCCCCTATGAATTGTATGAGGATGTCGCCACCTTTTGTCCCGCTCTTGGCTGTCGTGTTCAACCACTGGTTTCGGCAGGGGTCCATCCCCGGTCGGATCACCGGGGGCGTGATCACGCTGTTGAGAAAAGGCAAAGAAGAAGGTTGGAGGGAACTAGATGATTACGGGCCCATAACTCTGCTAAACACAGAGTTAAAGATTTTAGCCAAGATCCTGACGAATCGCTTGCAGCTAGTTGCCGAGTCTCTGTTGGAGCCGGATCAGACTTGTTCTGTGAAGGGAAAATTCAGGGCAACCTGCACTTTATTCGCACGATCGTAGAGGGTGTAGAAGACGACGATGAGGCCGCGCTGATCAATTTAGATCAGTCCAAGGCATTTGATAGGATTGACCATGGCTACCTGGCTGCTGTCCTGCAGGCCGCCGGATTCAAACCCGACTTCAGCCGCTGGATTAGCCTTCTGTATCGCTCCCCCAGGCTGTGGTACAGGTGAACGGGAAGTTGTCGGGCGCTTTCGCGTTGTCTAGGTCGGTCCGACAGGGTTGTCCACTGTCTTCTCTCCTTTATGTCTTGGCGTTGGAGCCCTCCTTCGCCGGCTAAGGGACGAGACTGGCAGTCCGGTCCTGCGTGGAATTGAAGTCTCTGGCGGAGCTCGAGCCAGGTTTCTGCGTACGCCGATGACGCAACGACCTTTGTGTCCTCCCGCAGGGACATAGAGGCGGTACACCAGGCGCTTGTACGGTACGAGAAGGTGACAGGGGCCAGAATTAACTGCGACAAGTCATCCGGCTTGCGGTTAGGTGCCTGGAAGGGAGTTTCCCTCCCGGGGCCCTTCAGCTGACGGACGGGCCGGTCAAGCTCCTCGAGTTTGGTTCGGTCCGGACTTACAGCTGGAGAAAAACTGGTCAGAAGTACTGGCAAAGGTCGGCGCGTCGGTCAAGATTTGGCGTCGACGGGGTCTCTCCGTGAAGGGCTTGGCGGAGGTGTGTAACACATACCTCTTTCCCATGATCCTTTACCGGCTGTCAGTACTTCCCCTTTGTGACGATCATGAGAAGGCAGCTTCGAGCGTTTGCTATTCTCCTGTCTTTGGAGAGGACGCAAACACATGGTCGACAAAGGAGTCTGTTGCCTCCGTCCGTGTCAAGGGGGGTTCGGGGATGCCACACTTGAGGAGCCACGTGCTCGCTTCAAGGTTGGCATTCCTCAGGCGCGCGTTGGAGGAAGATCGGTTGTTGCGGGGGTAGTGAGGGACATGTTCCCTTGTCTTACCATCACGCCCCCGACCCTATGGCTGACCGTCAGGCCTTGGGTGCGACCGAAAATTCCTGCTCGAATGTCTGGCGGCTCTTTGTAGGCCATTCCACGTGGTCCAGTGACCTTTCACAGCCTAGGAAAATCTTCTATCGGGGATTAGTGGAGGGCGCGAAGGATAAGCTGTGGAGTAAGCTCGGCATGTCGAGAGTGGAGTACCGCTCTCATTGGTCTTGTGGCGCCAGGTGCGGACTGGCTCAGCAACTCTGAGTTTTCTCTGACCTGGCGATTGGCTCGGAATGGTTTGTCTCTCAATGACAAGCGTTTCGCAATGGGCCTGGCGGATTTGCCAGATTGTGAACGTTGCAACCTTGGAATTAAGGAGACGTCTGCGCACGCCTTCTTCCATTGTTCGCGTTGCTCGCCCGTTGTGGGCGCGTGTCGGCGAGTTGACTGCTCGTGGCCGCGCCGCGGGAGCTCGTGCTCATTGATCGGCGTGCATACGCTGTGGACAAATGTTGCCCCCGTACTCTGGAGTGAAGCGGATGGTGTTTCTGACGCTGCTAGCCTCGGCTAGAATGGTGATATGGACGACGCGACTGGAGGAAGTCTTATGGGGCGGTTTGCCCGATCAGGATCTAATCCGATATTTTGAGCACCAGCTCAAAATGAAGATTAGAACTGAACGGAAACGGCTGCACCCGACAGACTTTTGCGAAAGGTGGATACATGCAGCGAGCCTGGTTCGTGTGACCGGGGCTAGCCTTGATTTTCTTTTTAGATCTGCTAATCACATCGGGGGGATTCCTTTTGGAACCCTTCCCGTGGTTAAGGTAGATATTCTTTTGTGTACCTAGTTAATGTGAGTGTATGGGCTAGTCCTAGCCTGTTCCCGGCTCCAATGCTTTTGTTATGATCCAGTTCGAGATCCCCTTTGTCCTTCGTTATTTTGTCCTGTTTCATTCTCGGCTGGGTCAGCCTTATATATTCTCCAGTCCAATTTATTTTGTACCTTACTTCTCCCATCCCCTTAGAAAGAGAGCTACTTGATTTTGTCTTTTAAGGCAGAATACAGTGGCCTCTTTAATTATGAGGGTGTGTTTGGGTCTTACTAACACTCTGTATATGATGTTCATTTGAAATTGTTTTTATTTTGGGGATTTTCTGTTTCTTCATACCCCTTCCCATCATGTCATTTCATGTATAAATTTTTAAAGTTATTTTTGTATTATATTTCCAAATAGTCACAAAATTTTATGTACATTTGGGGCGTTTTGTAGGTCCCCTGGTATGGTTTTTGCGGCATTTTGGTGTACGATATGTATGAGTGTTGATGGACAAATTCCTTAAGTGGTATTGAGAAAATTGTAACGTATGTATGGGTCGTGAATCCGATTAGCTAGGTATAAAGATAGAGTACTGAAGACCACCCCAAGTTTTGTTCCCTCCCATTTTTCGGCCTTGTGCCATAATCTTTGTAATATAAGATAAATAAAACTAGTCATTTCCTCCCAATCTTGTGTTGTGTGGTAAATGGCAGAGGATCAAAGTGTAGTATCTGTTCCTGGCGGGATACTTACTATTGCTTTGTTTCCTGGACAATTGTGTTCCAGCCTAAGTTTATTGCTCAGGCCCGCGCAAAAGTAGCGGTAAAACGCGAAACGCCGGAAGACAAGCGTCCGTGGTTCGGCCTCTTGGGAGGCATGGCCTCCGGAAGGGCCTGGGGAAGTAGTTCCTCCCACCACGGCCTCGGTGGGAGGAAAGGAGGGGGATTGGGCATTACCGCCGCGGATTAATCCCCCTTCAGTTCCAGCAGCTGGTTTACCAGCATCAGTAACTGTGCTATCAGGACCGGGATCACCTAAACCCTCGACCTCTGGATGGACAGGGGGGAAAGATGATAATGAAGGGGAGAAGAGTTCTATGACGAAATGAAGGTCAAGTACGCTCAGTACATTAAAGGAACTGAGCTGGTCTGTTCCGGAAGAACTAGCTAGAATAGAAGTGCGTATTATTACGCTGATAACTAAAGACATCAAGTCTCATAAGATGGTAGGAATAACTAGAGACGCATTTGAGGAGGCAATTGCAACTCTGAAGTTGAATGCCAGGGCCGTGGCGAGGAAGAGCAATGCCATGTGGGACGTCCTGCTGGCTTCAGCAGAGGAAGCCAAAAGATTAATTGGAGTTGTCCTGGAGACTAAAACGCTACAACTCCACACTGAATATATGGGGACCAGGAAGATCAAGGTTACCCTGCATGGCGTCCCCATGGACATTGCAGAGGACCACATAGGTGCCTTTTTCGCCAATTATGGAAAGGTGGCCTGTGTTTCCTCGCTGCGGTCCAAGGCCGGAATTTTAACAGGCGACATGACCCTGCAAAAGACCATTTCGAAGGAAAATATCGAAAAAATTCCTAACATCCTCACCTGCAGGGGTCGCGTGATATTTATTATCGTAGAAGGTGGCAGCCGTGCTGTTGGGTCTGCGGGGCGGCGGAACATGTAGCAAAGACCTGCCCCACCAAGAATCCTGCCCCAAAGGCCCAAACAGCCAAGCAACTACCGCAGGAGCAAGCTAAAGCAAAGACGGCATCACCAGCACCGGCTCCAGCTGCCAACAAGGACGGCGAGTGGCAGGTGGTAGGCAGGAAGAAGAATAAGACACCATCCCCGGCGAAGGTGCCGCCACCTGCCAAAACGCCGGCTAAGATGAAGGAGACTCCCGGTGAAGGAGACCCCGGTGAAGAGGTCTCCAGTCCAACCGGAAAGGGGTTCCCAAAGGAAAAGAGCCCCTCGCCTAGTATGGAGATGGAGGTGGAAAGGGCAGCGTCTCTCAAACGTGGGAGAGACGAGGAAGCGAGGAAGAACACGACAGCCCTAAGTCGCGGCGGAAAAGCAGGAGCAGAGAGAGAAAGGTGCACAAGGAGAAATGCTCGTCGCTACTGTGTCCCCCGTAAGACGTACTTATGCGGACAAGGCAAGAAGCCTTCCCGCTTCCCCGCTTAAAGCTTCCCAGTCCCCAGTTTTTAAACTGACCCCCTGGCTAAATCTAGCGCATCAACTCCCACTCCCTCCCCTTCTCCTACTCCCACTCCCTCTAGGGCTAAGAAAAAAATGCCCCCTCCTCGCGGGGACGCCCTGATGAAAGTACAGGACAACATTTCAGAGGAGTGGTCTTCGCAGCGACGAAGGCTACTGAAGCCCTTTTAAAATTGATCTTCTGTGAAGGGTCTCTCTACGGAAGACCCGAGGGAACTTGCCCAGGCCCCAGGTGTCATCACCCTGGTAAGAAATACCGGGGGGAACCTGCGGGTCTGGGACCATATCGCAGAGGTCCAGAAGCAGTATCCAAAACTTAACATGGTCAAAGAACAGTCACCTGAATTGAGGAAAATGGCTAAAAATTGTTCGGGAGGTTCCCCGTATTACTCCACCCCTGCTTATATAGGGTGGTAAAACCTATCATTCAACGGACGTCGGCGGCATTGTCCTAGACGGACGGATTACGTCCGATATAGGTACAGGGTCCCTAGGACAGTCCGTCGGGGTCCCAGCCACCAGAGATTTTTTCCCCGTATGTGATTAGAGCCGTTGTTGCATGTTTTTCTTGTCTTTTTCAGGCCTAAGAAATGTCTATCAAGATAGCCAGTTTGAATGCGTATGGCTTGAGGGATCGGGGTAAGGCGGCTCGCCTGCTTCGTGACCTCTTGTCGTACGGCGTGGATGTGGCCGCGATCCAAGAGACTCACTTTGTTTGCGAAGTCGACTCGTGTGTGCTGGCTAGCGACTTTGTCGTTTATTCAGCATATGGGAGCCGGCGGGCCAGAGGTGTTTCTTTGCTGGTTAAGCGTACCCTGGACGCGAGGGTTGACCTTGTCCATGTCGGTGCCGAGGGCCGGCTGATCGTGGCCGATATTGCAGTGAAAAGCAAGTCGTTCCGGTTGATTGCGGTTTATGCGCCCAATGTTCAAGGTGAGCGTGCCTCTTTCTTTCGGCTGTTGGAGCCCTTCATGGTGCATTCAACACGGCTAATCTTAGTTGGGGACTGAATGCCATCCTAACCCCCAAATGGGATAGAGGGAGGGGCGCTAGCGGGTGGAGTGGTGATCGTAGCCTGGTCAATCTTGTCGGCGATTTTGGTCTCGTCGACAGATACCGGGTCGATCATCCGGAAGGGAGCATGTGGACGTGGACGCGTAGTTGGCCTTCTACCCGGGTATCAGCGTACCTGGATAGGATGTTAGTGAGAGAAGCCGACATAGACTTCTTAGAATGTCCAACGTTCCACTGGTTAGGCTACACGGACCACAAACTCGTTTGTGCCCGTGTGGTGTTAGATTTTAGGCCTAGGTTGGCTGGTTATTGAAGTGCAATCAGTCCTTACTGGACAGGCGGACTTTTCGTGACCAGCTGACAAAACTAGTTCAGCGGGCGTTAATTGGGCGAGTCATTAGAGTAAGTGGTGGGTTAGTCTTAAGGACTCCATTAGGTCTTTCGCCACCAAATATAGCCAGCGGCTCAACCTAGATAAGGCTGCGGAGGCAAAGACACTTAGAGCTAATTTCGCCCGGGCGGAGGCCGGTGGGGATTCCCTAGAGATAGCCTTAGCAGGGAGGCCCTGAGCGTCTGACTAGCGGGCGCTACATGGGTCAGGTAATTAGGGCTAAGTTAAGCAAGATGTCTTCCGAAGCTGTGAAAATGGGCGCGGAACTGCGCAAGGAAGAAATTCCGCCGAGCGACCGGTACATTCGAGAGGTACGCGACCCGGAGGGACATCTCCTTAGGTCCACTGACGACATGTGCGGGGCGTTCCGGCAGCATTTCGAACACCGATTTACCAAGGAGCCTGGTCTCCGTGACGAGGAGTTTCGCAGCTATTTGGCTGACTTTCCCGGCTTTTGCCGGCTGAAGCGGCTAGCTGCGAAGGGGAGATTACGGAGGACGAAATCTACGTGGCTTTGAAGAAGGTCGGCAGTGGCAAGTCGCCAGGTTTGGATGGTTTGCCCTATGAATTGTACTTGAGGATGTCGCACCTTTTTGTCCTGCTCTTGGCTGTCGTGTTCAACCACTGGTTTCGGCAGGGGTCCATCCCCGGTCGGATCACCAGGGGCGGACGCTGCTGAGAAAAGGCAAGAAGGTTGGGAGGGAACTAGACGATTACAGGCCCATAACTCTACAAACACAGAGTTAAAGATTTTGGCCAAGATCCTGACGAATCGCTTGCAGCTAGCTGCCGAGTCTCTGTTGGAACCGGATCAGACTTGTTCTGTGAAGGAGAACAATTCAGAGCAACCTGCACTTGATTCGCACGATCATAGAGGGTGTAGAAGACGACGATGAGGCCGCGCTGATCAATTTAGATCAGTCCAAGGCATTTGATAGGATTGACCATGGCTACCTGGCTGCTGTCCTGCAGGCCGCCGGATTCAAACCTGACTTCAGCCGCTGGATTAGTCTTCTGTATCGCTCCTCCCAGGCTGTGGTACAGGTGAACGGGAAGCTGTCGGGCGCTTTCGCGCTGTCTAGGTCGGTCCGACAGGGTTGTCCACTGTCTTCTCTCCTTTATGTCTTGGCGTTGGAGCCCCTCCTTCTCAAGCCGGCTAAGGACGAGACTGGCAGTCCGGTCCTGCGTGGAATTGAAGTCCCTGGCGGAGCTCGAGCCAGGGTTTCTGCGTACGCCGATGACGTAACGACCTTTGTGTCCTCCCGCAGGGACATAGAGGCGGTACACCAGGCGCTTGTACGGTACGAGAAGGTGACAGGGGCCAGAATTAACTGCGATGTAAGTCATCCGGCTTGCGGTTAGGTGCCTGGAAGGGAGTTTCCCTCCTGGGCCCTTCAGGCTGGACGGACGGGCCGGTCAAGCTCCTTGGAGTTTGGTTCGGTCCGGACTTACAGCTGGAGAAAAACTGGTCAGAAGTACTGGCAAAGGTCGGCGCGTCGGTCAAGATTTGGCGTCGACGGGGTCTCTCCGTGAAGGGCTTGGCGGAGGTGTGTAACACATACCTCTTTCCCATGATCCTTTACCGGCTGTCAGTACTTCCCCTTTGTGACGATCATGAGAAGGTACTACGCTTGCTATTCTCCTGTCTTTGGAGGACGTGCAAACACATGGTCGACAAAGGAGTCTGTTGCCTCCGTCCGTGTCAAGGGGGTCTGGGGATGCCACACACTTGAGGAGCCACGTGCTCGCTTCAAGGTTGGCATTCCTCAGGCGCGCGTTGGAGGAAGATCGGTTGCTTGCGGGGGTAGTAGACATGTTCCCTTGCCTTACCATCACGCTCCCCGACCCTATGGCTGACCGTCAGGCCTTGGGTGCGACCGAAATTCCTGCTCGAATGTCTGGCGGCTTTACAGGCCATTCCACGGTCCAGTGACCTTTCACAGCCTAGGAAAATCTTCTATCGGGGATTAGTGGAGGGCGCTTTGGAAGGATAAGCTATGGAGTAAGCTCGGCATGTCGAGAGTGGAGTACCGCTCTCATTGGTTTTGGGCGCCAGGTGCAGATTGGCTCAGCAACTCTGAGTTTTCTCTGACCTGGCGATTGGCTCTCGAATGGTTTGTCTCTCAATGACAAGCGTTTCGCAATGGGCCTGGCGGATTTGCCAGATTGTGAACGTTGCAACCTTGGAATTAAGGAGACGTCTGCGTACGCTCTCTTTCCATTGTTCGCGCGTTCGCCCGTTGTGGGCGTGTGTCGGCGAGTTGACTGCTCGTGTCGCGCCGCGGGAGCTCGTGCTCATTGATCGCGCATACGCTGTGGACAATGTGTTGCCCCGTACTCTGGAGTGAAGCGGATGGTGTTTCTGACGCTGCTGGCTTCGGCTAGAATGGTGATATGGACGACGCGACTGGAGGAAGTCTTGCGGGGTGGCCGTCTTTCGGATCAGGATCTAATCCGATATTTTGAGCACCAGCTCAAAATGAAGATTAGAACTGAACGGAAACGGCTGCACCCGACAGACTTTTGCGAAAGGTGGATACATGCAGCGAGCCTGGTTCGTGTGACCGGGGCTAGCCTTGATTTTCTTTTTTAGATCTGCTAATCACATCGGGGGGGATTCCTTTGGAACCCTTCCCGTGGTTAAGGTAGAAATTCTTTTGTGTACCTAGTTAATGTGAGTGAATGTGTTTGTCCTAGCCTGTTCCCGGCTCCATTGCTTTTGTTATGATCCAGTTCGAGATTCCCTTTGTCCGTCGTTATTTTGTCCCGTTTTACTCTCGGCTGGGTCAGCCTTATATATTCTCCAGTCCAATTTATTTTTAACCTGTTTCTCCATTCCCCTTTAGAAAGAGAGCTACTTGATTTTGGCTTTTAAGGCAGAATACAGTGGCCTCTTTAATTATGTGGGTGTGTTTGGGTCTTACTAACACCTTGTATATGATGTTCATTTGAAATTGTTTTTAGTTTGGGGATTTTTGTTTCTTCATTCCCCCTTCCCATCATGTCATTTCATGCACAATTTTTAAATCTATTTTTGTATTATATTTGTAAATAGTCACCAATTTTTATGTACATTTGGGGCGTTTTGTAGGTCCCCGGTATGGTTTTGTGGTATTTTGGTGCTAGAAAAGTTTGAGTGTTGATGGACAAATTCTTATGGTGAATGAGAAAATTGTAACGTATGTATGGGTCGTGAATCCGATTAGCTAGGTATAAGATAGAGTACTGAAGACCACCCCAAGTTTTGTTCCCCCTCCCATTTTTCGGCCTTGTGCCATAATCTTTGTAATAAAAGATAAATAAAACTAGTCATTTCCTCCCAATCTTGTGTTGTGTGGTAAATGGCAGAGGATCAAAGTGTAGTATCTGTTCCTGAGTGATACGTACTATTGCTTTGTTTCCCGGACAATTGTGTTCCAGCCTAAGTTTATTGCTCAGGCCCGCGCAAAAGTAGCGGTAGCGAAACGCCGGAAGACAAGCGTCCGTGGTTCTGGCTCTCTTGGGAGGCATGGCCTCGGAAGGGCCTGGGGAAGTAGTTCCTCCCACCACGGCCTCGGTGGGAGGAAAAGTGAGGGATTGGGCATTATCAATGAGGATTAATCCCCCTTCAGTTCCAGCAGCTGGTTTACCAGCATCAGTAACTGTGCTACCAGGACTGGATCACCTAAACCTCGACCTCTGGATGGACAGGGGAAAGATGACAATGAAGGGAGAAGAGTTCATGACGAAATGAAGGTCAAGTACGCTCAGTACATTAAAGGAACTGAGCTGGTCTCTGTTCCGGAAGAACTAGCTAAAATAGAAGTGCGTATTATTACGCTGATAACTAAAGACATCAAGTCTCATAAAATGGTAGGAATAACTAGAGACGCATTTGAGGAGGCAATTGCAACTCTGAAGTTGAATGCTAGGGCCGGCGAGAAGAGCAATGCCATGTGGGACGTCCTGCTGGCTTCAGCAGAGGAAGCCAAAAGATTAATTGGAGTTGTCCTGGAGACTAAAACGCTACAACTCCACACTGAATATATGGGGACTCAGGAAGATCAAGGTTACCCTGCATGGCGTCCCCATGGACATTGCAGAGGACCACATAGGTGCCTTTTTCGCCAATTATGGAAAGGTGGCCCGTGTTTCCTCGCTGCGGTCCAAGGCCGGAATTTTAACAGGCGACATGACCCTGCAGTTGACCATTTCGAAGGAGAATATCGAAAATTCCCAACATCCTCACCTGCAGGGGTCGCGTGATATTTATTATTGTAGAGGGCAGTGAAGCCGTGCTGTTGGGTCTGCGGGCGGCGGAACATGTAGCAAAGACCTGCCCCACCAAGAATCCCGCCCCAAAGGCCCAACCAGCCACAACTACTGCAGGAGCAAGCAAAACAAAGACGGCATCAACAGCACCGGCTCCAGCCAACAAGGACGGCGAGTGGCAGGTGGTGGGCAGGAAGAAGAATAAAACACCATCCCCGGCGAAGGTGCCGCCACCTGCCAAAACGCCGGCTAAGATGAAGGAGACCCCGCGGAAGGATACCCTGTGAAGAGGTCTCCAGTCCAACCGGAAAGGGGTTCCCAAAAGGAAAGAGCCCTCGCCTAGTATGGAGATGGAGGTGGAGGCGGCAGCGTCTCTCAAACGTGGAGAGACGAGGAAGTGGAGGAAGAACACGACAGCCTGAAGTCGCGGCGAAGAAGCAGGAGCAGAGAGAGAAGAGTACATAAAGTGAAATGCCTGTCACTACCGGTGTCCCCCGTGAGAAAGACTTATAGTGGACAAGGCAAGAAGCCTTCCCGCTTCCCTGCTTAAGGCTTCCCAGTCCCCAGCTTTAAACTGACCCCCTTGGCAAAAGCTAGTGCCATAACTCCTACTCCCTCCCTTCTCCTACTCCACTCCCTCTCGGGCTAAGAAAAATGCCCTCCCGCGTGGGGATGCCCTGATGAAGGTTCCAGAAAATATTTCTGGAGGAGTGGTCTTCCCAGCGACGAAGGCTATCAGGCTGAAGCCTCTTCTAAAATTGACCCCTGTGAAGGGTCTCTCTACGGAAGACCCGAGGAAATTTGCCCAGGCCCCAGGTGTCATCACCCTGGTTAGGAATACCGGGGGAACCTGCGGGTCTGGGACCACATCGCAGAGGTCCAGAAGCAGTATCCAAAACTTAACATGGTCAAAGAACAGTCACCTGAATTGAGGAAAATGGCTAAAAATTGTTCGGGGAGGTTCCCCGTATTACTCCACCCCTGCTTATATAGGGTGGTAAAATTAATTTATCCAACGGACGTCGGCGGTATTGTCCTAGACGGACGAATTACGTCCGATATAGGTACAGGGTCCCTAGGACAGTCCGTCGGGGTCCCAGCCACCAGAGATTTCTTCCCCGTATGTGATTAGAGCCGTTGTTGCATGTTTTTTCTGTTTCTCTTTTCAGGCCTAAGAAATGTCTATCAAGATAGCCAGTTTGAATGCGTATGGCCTGAGGGATCGGGGTAAGGCGGCTCGCCTGCTTCGTGACCTCTTGTCGTACGGCGTGGATGTGGCCGCGATCCAAGAGACTCACTTTGTTTGCGAAGTCGACTCGTGTGTGCTGTCTAGCGACTTTGTCGTTTATTCAGCATATGGGAGCCGGCGGGCCAGAGGTGTTTCTTTGCTGGTTAGGCGTGCCCTGGGCGCGGGGGTTGACCTTGTCCATGTCGGTGCCGGGGGCCGGCTGGTCGTGGCCGGTGTTGCGGTGAGGGGCGGGTCGTTCCGGCTGATTGCGGTTTGTGCGCCCAGTGTTCGGGGTGAGCGTGTCTCTTTCTTTCGGCTGTTGGAGCCCTTCATGGTGCATTCAACACGGCTAATCTTGGTTGGGGACTGGAGTGCCGTCCTGGCCCCCAGGTGGGATAGGGGGGGGGGCGCTGGCGGGTGGAGTGGTGGTCGTAGCCTGGTCGATCTGGTCGGCGATTTTGGTCTCGTCGACGGATGCCGGGTCGATCATCCGGAAGGGGGCGTGTGGACGTGGACGCGTAGTTGGCCTTCTGCCCGTGTATCTGCGTACCTGGATGGGATGTTGGTGGGAGAGGCCGACATGGACTTCTTGGAGTGTCCAGCGTTCCACTGGTTGGGCTGCACGGACCACGAGCTCGTTTGTGCCCGTGTGGTGTTGGATTTTGGGCCTGGGTTGGCTGGTTGTTGGAGGTTCAATCAGTCCTTGCTGGACGGGCGGGACTTTCGTGACCAGCTGACAAAACTAGTTCAGCGGGCGTTGGTTGGGCGAGTCGTTGGGAGTGGGTGGTGGGTTAGTCTTGGGGACTCCGTTGGGTCTTTCGCCACCAGATGTAGCCGGCGGCTCGACCTAGGTGGGGCTGCGGAGGCGGGGACGCTTGGGGCTGATTTCGCCCGGGCGGAGGCTGGTGGGGGTTCCCTGGAGGTGGCCTTAGCCAGGGGGGCCCTGGAGCGTTCGACTGGCGCGCGCTGCATGGGTCAGGTGGTTGGGGCTAGGTTGAGCAAGATGTCTTCCGGGGCTGTGAGGGTGGGCGCGGGGCTGCGCAGGGAGGAGGTTCGCCGAGCCGGCGACCGGTGCATTCGGGAGGTGCGCGACCCGGAGGGACATCTCCTTGGGTCGACCGACGGCGTGTGCGAGGCGTTCCGGCGGCGTTTCGGGCGCCGATTTGCCAAGGAGCCTGGTCTCCGTGACGGGGACTTTCGCAGCTATTTGGCTGACTTTCCCCGGCTTTTGCCGGCTGGGGCGGCTGGCTGCGGGGGGGAGATTGCGGAGGACGGGGTCTGCGTGGCTTTGGGGAGGGTCGGCGGTGGCGGGTCGCCGGGTTTGGATGGTTTGCCCTGTGAATTGTACTTGAGGATGTCGCACCTTTTTGTCCCGCTCTTGGCTGTCGTGTTCAGCCACTGGTTTCGGCAGGGGTCCGTCCCC
>JBBBDQ010003369.1:0-10947 GCA_037127315.1 Ascarosepion bandense | reverse complement strand
GCGCCCATTTTCACAGCTTCGGAAGACATCTTGCTTAACTTAGCCCTAATTACCTGACCCATGTAGCGCCCGCTAGTCGAACGCTCCAGGGCCTCCCTGGCTAAGGCTATCTCTAGGGAATCCCCACCAGCCTCCGCCCGGGCGAAATTAGCTCTAAGTGTCTTTGCCTCCGCAGCCTTATCTAGGTTGAGCCGCTGGCTATATTTGGTGGCGAAAGACCTAATGGAGTCCTTAAGACTAACCCACCACTTACTCCCAATGACTCGCCCAATTAACGCCCGCTGAACTAGTTTTGTCAGCTGGTCACGAAAGTCCCGCCTGTCCAGTAAGGACTGATTGAACTTCCAATAACCAGCCAACCTAGGCCTAAAATCTAACACCACACGGGCACAAACGAGTTTGTGGTCCGTGTAGCCTAACCAGTGGAACGTTGGACATTCTAAGAAGTCTATGTCGGCTTCTCTCACTAACACCCTATCCAGGTACGCTGATACCCGGGTAGAGGGCCAACTACGCGTCCACGTCCACATGCTCCCTTCCGGATGATCGACCCGGTATCTATCGACGAGACCAAAATCGCCGACCAGATTGACCAGGCTACGATCACCACTCCACCCGCTAGCGCCCCTCCCTCTATCCCATTTGGGGGTTAGGATGGCATTCCAGTCCCCAACTAAGATTAGCCGTGTTGAATGCACCATGAAGGGCTCCAACAGCCGAAAGAAAGAGACACGCTCACCTTGAACATTGGGCGCATAAACCGCAATCAGCCGGAACGACTTGCTTTTCACTGCAATATCGGCCACGATCAGCCGGCCCTCGGCACCGACATGGACAAGGTCAACCCTCGCGTCCAGGGTACGCTTAACCAGCAAAGAAACACCTCTGGCCCGCCGGCTCCCATATGCTGAATAAACGACAAAGTCGTCATCCAGCACACACGAGTCGACTTCGCAAACAAAGTGAGTCTCTTGGATCGCGGCCACATCCACGCCGTACGACAAGAGGTCACGAAGCAGGCGAGCCGCCTTACCCCGATCCCTCAGGCCATACGCATTCAAACTGGCTATCTTAATAGACATTTGTTAGATCTGAAAAAGAGAAACAAGAAAAACATGCAACAACGGCTCTAATCACATACGGGGAAAAAATCTCTGGTGGATGGGACCCCGACGGACTGTCCTAGGGACCCTGTACCTATATCGGACGTAATCCGTCCGTCTAGGACAATCCCGCCGACGTCCGTTGGATAAATAAGTTTTACCACCCTATATAAGCAGGGGTGGAGCAATACGGGGAACCTCCCCGAACAATTCTTAGCCATTTTTCTTAACTCGGGTGTGTTTTCTTTTACCATAGTTAGCTTCGAGAAATGTTTTTGCGCCTCTGCAATATGGTCCCAGACCCGCAGGTTCCCACCGGTGTTTCTTACCAGGGTGATGACGCCTGGGGCCTGGGCAAAGTTCCTCGGGTCTTCCGTGGAGAGACCCTTTACCGAGGTCAAATTTAGCAGAGGCTTGAGCAGCCTTCGTCTGTGGGAAGACCACTCTTCTGCGATGTTCTCCTTGATCTTCAACAGGGCATCCCCTCGAGGGAGGGCATTTTTTTTCTTAGCCCGAGAGGGAGTGGGAGTAGGAGAAGGGGAGGGAGTGGGAGTTGATGTGCTAGATTTAGCCAAGGGGGTCAGTTTAAAGACAGGGGACTGGGAAGCTTTACGCGGGGACGAGGGGAGACTCCTAGCCTTTTGGGCGTATGTACATCTTACGGGGGAGACCGGCAGCGAGGAGCATTTGCTTACTGGCTGCCTTCTTTCCACGCTCCTACTCTTGCGACGGCTTTTTTGGTTGATGTCGTTCTCCTCTTCCTCGTCTCTCCCCCGCTTTAAGGACGCCGCCCTTTCAATTTCCATGGGGGATGCACTTCTTTTTTCCTCCTGTTCGCCAAGCGATTTCTGCTTTGGGGACTCCTTCTGCTTAGTTGGCGTTTTGGCAGGCGGTGGTACCTTATCCGGCACCTTGACCGGCGAGGGCGTTTTGGCCTTCTTCCTTGTTACCACCTGCCACTCACCCTCTTTATTGGTTGCCGGTGCTGGTGAAACAGGTTTCGTTACTGCTTTTTGTACTGCTTGCTGATGTTGTGGTTGGTTAGCTGGTTGGGCCTTTGGGGTCGGATTCTTAGTCGGACACGCCTTTGCGACGTGCTCCGCCGCCCCGCAGACCCAACAGCACGGCTTTCTTCCTTCGACAATTACAAAGATTTTGCGCTCCCTGCAGGTGAGTATGTTGGGGATCTTTTCGATGTTTTCTTTGGACATCGTCACCTGCAGGGTCATGTCACCTGTTATAAAGCCCGCCTTGGACCGCAGCGAGGAGACTGCGGCCACCTTTCCAAATCCTGCAAAAAAGGCGCCAACATGGTCCTCCTCAATGTCCATGGGGACGCCATGTAAAGTAACTTTCACCTTTCGGGCACCCATATATTCGGTGCTGAACTGGAGAGTTTTCGTCTCCAGCACAGCACCGACCAAACGCTTGGCTTCTTCCATGGTGCCCATCAGGACGTCCCACATGGCATTGGACCTCCTCGCCACGGCCCTGGCTTTAATATTTAGTGCCTTGATAGCTTCCTCCAGGGTGTCTCTGGGCACTCCAATCATCTTATGTGTTTTAATATCCTTGGAGATCAGAGTGATGATTCTGGTTTCTATGTCTGCTAGCTTGTCTGGCACAGAGACCAGCTCTGTGCCCTTAATATAGTCCGCATATTTATTCTTCATACTATCGTAGTATTCCTCGTCTTTGGATGTGATATTAATTTTCCCCCCTGTCCACCCAGAAGTGGAAGGTATGGGGGAACCTGCTGCTGCTACGGAGGGTGACTCCCGTGGCGGAAGTTGCCAGTCACCCTCCTTTCCTCCCACCGACGCCGTGGTGGGGGGAACACTCTCAACCGGCCCATTCGAGGCCATTGCCACCAAAGTGGCCGAACACCGGACAACTTTTTTCCGGTGTTTCGCGTCCAAAAACACTACTTTACCGTGGCCCGAGCTATAAACTCGGGCTGGAAATCAGTACGTCCAAGAAACACACTGTCAGCAAATATCACGATGGAACAGATGCTGCAGCCTGCTCTTATGCCAAACACCACACAAACAAAAGTCTGGGTAAGAAATGGCTAGTTTTATTTATCTTTATTTTACAAAAGATTATGGCACAAGGCCGAAAAATGGGAGGGGGAACAAAACTTGGGGTGGTCTTCAGTACTCTATCTTATACCTAGCTAATCGGATTCACGACCCATACATACGTTACAATTTTCTCAATCACCATAAGAATTTGTCCATCAACACTCATACATAACGTACACCAAAATACCGCAAAAACCATACCAGGGACCTACAAAACGCCCCAAATGTACATAAAAATTTGTGACTATTTACAAATATAATACAAAAATAGATTTAAAAATTTGTGCATGAAATGACATGATGGGAAGGGGGTATGAAGAAACAAAAAATCCCCAAAACAAAAACAATGTCAAATGAAAACATATACATAGTGTTAGTAAGACCCAAACACACCCTCATAATTAAAGAGGCCACTGTATTCTGCCTTAAAAGGCAAAATCAAGTAGCTCTCTTTCTACAGGGGAATGGAGAAGCAGGTTAAAAATAAATTGGACTGGGGAATATATAAGGCTGACCCAGCCAAGAGTAAAACGGGACAAAATAACGATGGACAAAGGGGATCTCGAACTGGATCATAACAAAAGCATTGGAGCCGGGAACAGGCTAGGACAACCCATACACTCACATTAACTAGGTACACAAAAGAATTTCTACCTTAACCACGGGAAGGGTTCCAAAGGAATCCCCCCGATGTGATTAGCAGATCTAAAAAAGAAAATCAAGGCTAGCCCCGGTCACACGAACCAGGCTCGCTGCATGTATCCACCTTTCGCCAAAGTCTGTCGGGTGCAGCCGTTTCCGTTCAGTTCTAATCTTCATTTTGAGCTGATGCTCAAAATATCGGATTAGATCCTGATCCGAAAGACGACCGCCCCGCAAGACTTCCTCCAGTCGCGTCGTCCATATCACCATTCTAGCCGAGGCCAGCAGCGTCAGAAACACCATCCGCTTCACTCCAGAGTACGGGGGCAACACATTGTCCACAGCGTATGCGCGATCAATGAGCACGAGCTCCCGCGGCGCGATACGAGCAGTCAACTCGCCGACACGCGCCCACAACGGGCGAACGCGCGAACAATGGAAGAAGGCGTGCGCAGACGTCTCCTTAATTCCAAGGTTGCAACGTTCACAATCTGGCAAATCCGCCAGGCCCATTGCGAAACGCTTGTCATTGAGAGACAAACCATTCCGAGCCAATCGCCAGGTCAGAGAAAACTCAGAGTTGCTGAGCCAGTCCGCACCTGGCGCCCAAGACCAATGAGAGCGGTACTCCACTCTCGACATGCCGAGCTTACTCCACAGCTTATCCTTCACGGCGCCCTCCACTAATCCCCGATAGAAGATTTTCCTAGGCTGTGAAAGGTCACTGGACCGTGGAATGGCCTGTAAAGCCGCCAGACATTCGAGCAGGAATTTCGGTCGCACCCAAGGCCTGACGGTCAGCCATAGGGTCGGGGGCGTGATGGTAAGGCAAGGGAACATGTCCCTCACTACCCCCGCAAGCAACCGATCTTCCTCCAACGCGCGCCTGAGGAATGCCAACCTTGAAGCGAGCACGTGGCTCCTCAAGTGTGGCATCCCCAGACCCCCTTGACACGGACGGAGGCAACAGACTCCTTTGTCGACCATGTGTTTGCGTCCTCTCCAAAGACAGGAGAATAGCAAACGCTCGAGCGCCTTCTCATGATCGTCACAAAGGGGAAGTACTGACAGCCGGTAAAGGATCATGGGAAAGAGGTATGTGTTACACACCTCCGCCAAGCCCTTCACGGAGAGACCCCGTCGACGCCAAATCTTGACCGACGCGCCGACCTTTGCCAGTACTTCTGACCAGTTTTTCTCCAGCTGTAAGTCCGGACCGAACCAAACTCCGAGGAGCTTGACCGGCCCGTCCGTCCAGCTGAAGGGCCCCGGGAGGGAAACTCCCTTCCAGGCACCTAACCGCAAGCCGGATGACTTGTCGCAGTTAATTCTGGCCCCTGTCACCTTCTCGTACCGTACAAGCGCCTGGTGTACCGCCTCTATGTCCCTGCGGGAGGACACAAAGGTCGTTACGTCATCGGCGTACGCAGAAACCCTGGCTCGAGCTCCGCCAGGGACTTCAATTCCACGCAGGACCGGACTGCCAGTCTCGTCCCTTAGCCGGCGAAGGAGGGGCTCCAACGCCAAGACATAAAGGAGAGAAGACAGTGGACAACCCTGTCGGACCGACCTAGACAGCGCGAAAGCGCCCGACAGCTTCCCGTTCACCTGTACCACAGCCCGGGGGGAGCGATACAGAAGGCTAATCCAGCGGCTGAAGTCGGGTTTGAATCCGGCGGCCTGCAGGACAGCAGCCAGGTAGCCATGGTCAATCCTATCAAATGCCTTGGACTGATCTAAATTGATCAGCGCGGCCTCATCGTCGTCTTCTACACCCTCTATGATCGTGCGAATCAAGTGCAGGTTGCTCTGAATTGTTCTCCCCTTCACAGAACAAGTCTGATCCGGTTCCAACAGAGACTCGGCAACTAGCTGCAAGCGATTCGTCAGGATCTTGGCCAAAATCTTTAACTCTGTGTTTAGCAGAGTTATGGGCCTGTAATCGTCTAGTTCCCTCCCAACCTTCTTGCCTTTTCTCAACAGCGTGATCACGCCCCTGGTGATCCGACCGGGGATGGACCCCTGCCGAAACCAGTGGTTGAACACGACTGCCAAGAGCGGGACAAAAAGGTGCGACATCCTCAAGTACAATTCATAGGGCAAACCATCCAAACCTGGCGACTTGCCACTGCCGACCTTCTTCAAAGCCACGTAGATTTCGTCCTCCGTAATCTCCCCTTCGCAGCTAGCCGCTTCAGCCGGCAAAAGCCGGGGAAAGTCAGCCAAATAGCTGCGAAACTCCTCGTCACGGAGACCAGGCTCCTTGGTAAATCGGTGTTCGAAATGCTGCCGGAACGCCCCGCACATGTCGTCAGTGGACCTAAGGAGATGTCCCTCCGGGTCGCGTACCTCTCGAATGTACCGGTCGCCGGCTCGGCGAATTTCTTCCTTGCGCAGTTCCGCGCCCATTTTCACAGCTTCGGAAGACATCTTGCTTAACTTAGCCCTAATTACCTGACCCATGTAGCGCCCGCTAGTCGAACGCTCCAGGGCCTCCCTGGCTAAGGCTATCTCTAGGGAATCCCCACCAGCCTCCGCCCGGGCGAAATTAGCTCTAAGTGTCTTTGCCTCCGCAGCCTTATCTAGGTTGAGCCGCTGGCTATATTTGGTGGCGAAAGACCTAATGGAGTCCTTAAGACTAACCCACCACTTACTCCCAATGACTCGCCCAATTAACGCCCGCTGAACTAGTTTTGTCAGCTGGTCACGAAAGTCCCGCCTGTCCAGTAAGGACTGATTGAACTTCCAATAACCAGCCAACCTAGGCCTAAAATCTAACACCACACGGGCACAAACGAGTTTGTGGTCCGTGTAGCCTAACCAGTGGAACGTTGGACATTCTAAGAAGTCTATGTCGGCTTCTCTCACTAACACCCTATCCAGGTACGCTGATACCCGGGTAGAGGGCCAACTACGCGTCCACGTCCACATGCTCCCTTCCGGATGATCGACCCGGTATCTATCGACGAGACCAAAATCGCCGACCAGATTGACCAGGCTACGATCACCACTCCACCCGCTAGCGCCCCTCCCTCTATCCCATTTGGGGGTTAGGATGGCATTCCAGTCCCCAACTAAGATTAGCCGTGTTGAATGCACCATGAAGGGCTCCAACAGCCGAAAGAAAGAGACACGCTCACCTTGAACATTGGGCGCATAAACCGCAATCAGCCGGAACGACTTGCTTTTCACTGCAATATCGGCCACGATCAGCCGGCCCTCGGCACCGACATGGACAAGGTCAACCCTCGCGTCCAGGGTACGCTTAACCAGCAAAGAAACACCTCTGGCCCGCCGGCTCCCATATGCTGAATAAACGACAAAGTCGTCATCCAGCACACACGAGTCGACTTCGCAAACAAAGTGAGTCTCTTGGATCGCGGCCACATCCACGCCGTACGACAAGAGGTCACGAAGCAGGCGAGCCGCCTTACCCCGATCCCTCAGGCCATACGCATTCAAACTGGCTATCTTAATAGACATTTGTTAGATCTGAAAAAGAGAAACAAGAAAAACATGCAACAACGGCTCTAATCACATACGGGGAAAAAATCTCTGGTGGATGGGACCCCGACGGACTGTCCTAGGGACCCTGTACCTATATCGGACGTAATCCGTCCGTCTAGGACAATCCCGCCGACGTCCGTTGGATAAATAAGTTTTACCACCCTATATAAGCAGGGGTGGAGCAATACGGGGAACCTCCCCGAACAATTTTTAGCCATTTTTCTTAAATCGGGTGTGTTTTCTTTTACCATTGTTAGCTGCGAGAAATGTTTTTGCGCCTCTGCAATATGGTCCCAGACCCGCAGGTTCCCACCGGTGTTTCTTACCAGGGTGATGACGCCTGGGGCCTGGGCAAAGTTCCTTGGGTCTTCCGTGGAGAGACCCTTTACCGAGGTCAAGTTTAGCAGAGGCTTGAGCAGCCTTCGTCTGTGGGAAGACCACTCTTCTGCGATGTTCTCCTTGATCTTCAACAGGGCATCCCCTCGAGGGAGGGCATTTTTTTTCTTAGCCCGAGAGGGAGTAGTAGGAGAAGGGGAGGGAGTGGGAGTTGATGTGCTAGATTTAGCCAAGGGGGTCAGTTTAAAGACAGGGGACTGGGAAGCTTTACGCGGGGACGAGGGGAGACTCCTAGCTTTTTGGGCGTAAGAACACCTTACGGGGGAGACCGGCAGCGAGGAGCATTTGCTTACTGGCTGCCTTCTTTCCACGCTCCTACTCTTGCGACGGCTTTTTTGGTTGATGTCGTTCTCCTCTTCCTCGTCTCTCCCCCGCTTTAAGGACGCCGCCCTTTCAATTTCCATGGGGGATGCACTTCTTTTTTCCTCCTGTTCGCCAAGCGATTTCTGCTTTGGGGACTCCTTCTGCTTAGTTGGCGTTTTGGCAGGCGGTGGTACCTTATCCGGCACCTTGACCGGCGAGGGCGTTTTGGCCTTCTTCCTTGTTACCACCTGCCACTCACCCTCTTTATTGGTTGCCGGTGCTGGTGAAACAGGTTTCGTTACTGCTTTTTGTACTGCTTGCTGATGTTGTGGTTGGTTAGCTGGTTGGGCCTTTGGGGTCGGATTCTTAGTCGGACACGCCTTTGCGACGTGCTCCGCCGCCCCGCAGACCCAACAGCACGGCTTTCTTCCTTCGACAATTACAAAGATTTTGCGCTCCCTGCAGGTGAGTATGTTGGGGATCTTTTCGATGTTTTCTTTGGACATCGTCACCTGCAGGGTCATGTCACCTGTTATAAAGCCCGCCTTGGACCGCAGCGAGGAGACTGCGGCCACCTTTCCAAATCCTGCAAAAAAGGCGCCAACATGGTCCTCCTCAATGTCCATGGGGACGCCATGTAAAGTAACTTTCACCTTTCGGGCACCCATATATTCGGTGCTGAACTGGAGAGTTTTCGTCTCCAGCACAGCACCGACCAAACGCTTGGCTTCTTCCATGGTGCCCATCAGGACGTCCCACATGGCATTGGACCTCCTCGCCACGGCCCTGGCTTTAATATTTAGTGCCTTGATAGCTTCCTCCAGGGTGTCTCTGGGCACTCCAATCATCTTATGTGTTTTAATATCCTTGGAGATCAGAGTGATGATTCTGGTTTCTATGTCTGCTAGCTTGTCTGGCACAGAGACCAGCTCTGTGCCCTTAATATAGTCCGCATATTTATTCTTCATACTATCGTAGTATTCCTCGTCTTTGGATGTGATATTAATTTTCCCCCCTGTCCACCCAGAAGTGGAAGGTATGGGGGAACCTGCTGCTGCTACGGAGGGTGACTCCCGTGGCGGAAGTTGCCAGTCACCCTCCTTTCCTCCCACCGACGCCGTGGTGGGGGGAACACTCTCAACCGGCCCATTCGAGGCCATTGCCACCAAAGTGGCCGAACACCGGACAACTTTTTTCCGGTGTTTCGCGTCCAAAAACACTACTTTACCGTGGCCCGAGCTATAAACTCGGGCTGGAAATCAGTACGTCCAAGAAACACACTGTCAGCAAATATCACGATGGAACAGATGCTGCAGCCTGCTCTTATGCCAAACACCACACAAACAAAAGTCTGGGTAAGAAATGGCTAGTTTTATTTATCTTTATTTTACAAAAGATTATGGCACAAGGCCGAAAAATGGGAGGGGGAACAAAACTTGGGGTGGTCTTCAGTACTCTATCTTATACCTAGCTAATCGGATTCACGACCCATACATACGTTACAATTTTCTCAATCACCATAAGAATTTGTCCATCAACACTCATACATAACGTACACCAAAATACCGCAAAAACCATACCAGGGACCTACAAAACGCCCCAAATGTACATAAAAATTTGTGACTATTTACAAATATAATACAAAAATAGATTTAAAAATTTGTGCATGAAATGACATGATGGGAAGGGGGTATGAAGAAACAAAAAATCCCCAAAACAAAAACAATGTCAAATGAAAACATATACATAGTGTTAGTAAGACCCAAACACACCCTCATAATTAAAGAGGCCACTGTATTCTGCCTTAAAAGGCAAAATCAAGTAGCTCTCTTTCTACAGGGGAATGGAGAAGCAGGTTAAAAATAAATTGGACTGGGGAATATATAAGGCTGACCCAGCCAAGAGTAAAACGGGACAAAATAACGATGGACAAAGGGGATCTCGAACTGGATCATAACAAAAGCATTGGAGCCGGGAACAGGCTAGGACAACCCATACACTCACATTAACTAGGTACACAAAAGAATTTCTACCTTAACCACGGGAAGGGTTCCAAAGGAATCCCCCCCGATGTGATTAGCAGATCTAAAAAAGAAAATCAAGGCTAGCCCCGGTCACACGAACCAGGCTCGCTGCATGTATCCACCTTTCGCCAAAGTCTGTCGGGTGCAGCCGTTTCCGTTCAGTTCTAATCTTCATTTTGAGCTGATGCTCAAAATATCGGATTAGATCCTGATCCGAAAGACGACCGCCCCGCAAGACTTCCTCCAGTCGCGTCGTCCATATCACCATTCTAGCCGAGGCCAGCAGCGTCAGAAACACCATCCGCTTCACTCCAGAGTACGGGGGCAACACATTGTCCACAGCGTATGCGCGATCAATGAGCACGAGCTCCCGCGGCGCGATACGAGCAGTCAACTCGCCGACACGCGCCCACAACGGGCGAACGCGCGAACAATGGAAGAAGGCGTGCGCAGACGTCTCCTTAATTCCAAGGTTGCAACGTTCACAATCTGGCAAATCCGCCAGGCCCATTGCGAAACGCTTGTCATTGAGAGACAAACCATTCCGAGCCAATCGCCAGGTCAGAGAAAACTCAGAGTTGCTGAGCCAGTCCGCACCTGGCGCCCAAGACCAATGAGAGCGGTACTCCACTCTCGACATGCCGAGCTTACTCCACAGCTTATCCTTCACGGCGCCCTCCACTAATCCCCGATAGAAGATTTTCCTAGGCTGTGAAAGGTCACTGGACCGTGGAATGGCCTGTAAAGCCGCCAGACATTCGAGCAGGAATTTCGGTCGCACCCAAGGCCTGACGGTCAGCCATAGGGTCGGGGGCGTGATGGTAAGGCAAGGGAACATGTCCCTCACTACCCCCGCAAGCAACCGATCTTCCTCCAACGCGCGCCTCC
>JBBBDQ010003367.1:0-25693 GCA_037127315.1 Ascarosepion bandense | reverse complement strand
TGAAAGACCGAAAATTGCGCATTTAGTGCATTTTCATGCATGTCAAGATTAATGCTGATTCTTATGTAAATTGATATGTAGAATCATATGGTTTCATTTCAAATTGATTCTGAGCAATATAAATGTGTGTACTGAAGCTAAATTATCACATTTAATGTATTTTCATGCATATCAAGATTAATACTTTTGAATTCTATGTAAATTGATGTGTAGATTCATAAGTCTCATTTAAAATTGATTCTAGGCAATATGAGATAATACTGAAAGCGAATACGCATTTAGTATTTTCATGCATATCAAAGATTAATGCTTGTTATGTAAAAATTGATTTATTATATGGTCTCATTTAAATTGATTCCGGGTAATATAAATGAGTAACTGAAAGCATTTTCATGCATATCCAAGATTAATGTAACTAATATGCTTAAATTGATGATAATAGAATCATATGGTTTCATTTAAAATTGATTCTGAGCAATAGAAATGACTGTACTGAAAGACCGAACATTGCGCATTTAGTGTATTTTCATGCATATCAAGATTAATGCTGATTCTTATGTAAATTGATGTGTAGAATCATACGGTCTCATTTAAAATTGATTCTGAGCAATATAAATGAGTGTACTGAAAAGCTGGAATATTGCGCATTAAGTGTATTTTCATGCATATCAAGATTAATGCTAATTCTTATGTAAATTGATGTGTAGAATCATATGATCTCATTTAAAATTGATTCTCAATTTTCAATTTTCGGGCTTACAGTACACTCATTTATATTAAATGAGTGTACTGTAAGCCCTGAAAATTGAAAATTGAAAATTTTCGGGCTTTCAGTACACACATTCATGTCGCTCCGAGTCAATTTAAATGAGACCATATGATTCTAAACATCAATTGACATAAGAATCAGCATTGTCTTGATATGCATGGAAAATACACTAAATGCGCAGTGTTTGGTCTTTTCAGTACACTTCCATTTATATTGATCAGAATCAATTTTAAATGAGACCATACGATTCTACACATCAATTTACATAAGAATCAGCATTAATCTTGATATGCATGAAAATACACTAAATGCGCAATTTTCGGGCTTTCAGTACACTCATTTATATTGCTCAGAATCAATTTTAATTGAACTGTTGACATGATTCTACGACATCAATTTACATAAGAATCAGCATTAATCTTGATATGCATGAAAAATACACTAAATGCGCAATTTTCGGACTTTCAGTACACTCATTTATATTGCTCAGAATCAATTTTAAATGAGACGTATGATTCTACACATCAATTTACATAATAATCAGCATTAATCTTCATATGCATGAAAATACACTAAATGCTCAATTTTCGGGCTTACAGTACACTCATTTATATTGATCAGAATCAATTTTAAATGAGACCATATGATTCTACACACCAATTTACATAACAATCAGCATTAATCTTGATATGCATGAAAATACACTAAATGCGCAATTTTCGGGCTTTCAGTACAGTCATTTATATTGCTCAGAATCAATTTTAAATGAAACCATATGATTCTACACATCAATTTACATAAGAATCAGCATTAATTTTGATATGCATGAATATACACTAAATGCGCAATTTTCGGGCTTTCAGTACACTCATTTATATTGCTCAGAAACAATTTTACATGAAACCATGTGATTCTACACATCAATTTACATAAGAATCAGCATTAATCTTGATATGCCTGAAAATACACTAAAATCGCAATTTTCGGGCTTTCAGTACACTCATTTATATTGCTCAGAATCAATTTTAAATGAGACCGTATGATTCTACACATCAATTTACATAAGAATCAGCATTGATCTTGATATGCATGAAAATACACTAAATGCGCAATTTTCGGGCTTTCAGTACACTCATTTATATTGCTCAGAATCAATTTTAAAATGAGACCATATGATTCTACACATAGATTTACATAAGAATCCGCATTAATCTTGACATGCATGAAAATACACTAAATGCGCAATTTTCGGGCTTTCAGTACACACATTTATATTGCTCAGAATCAATTTTAAATGAAACCATATGATTCTACACATCAATTTACATAAAAATCAGCATTAATCTTGATATGCATGAAAATACACTAAATGCGCAATTTTCGGGCTTTCAGTACACTCATTTATATTGCTCAGAATCAATTTTAAATGAAACCATATGCTTCTACACATCAATTTACATATGAATCAGCATTAATCTTGATATGCATGAAAATACACTAAATGCGCAGTGTTTGGTCTTTCAGTACACTCATTTATATTGATCAGAATCAATTTTAAATGAATCCATGTGATTCTACACATCAATTTACATAAGAATCAGCATTAATCTTGATATGCATGAAAATACACTAAAATCGCAATTTTCGGGCTTTCAGTACACTCATATATATTGCTCAGAATCAATTTTAAATGAGACCGTATGATTCTACACATCAATTTACATAAGAATCAGCATTAATCTTGATATGCATGAAAATACACTAAATGCGCAATTTTCCGGCTTTCAGTACACTCATTTATATTGCTCAGAATCAATTTCAAATGAGACCATATGAATCTACACATCAATTTACATAAGAATCCGCATTAATCTTGATATGCATGAAAATACACTAAATGCGCAATTTTCGGCTTTCAGTACACACATTTATATTGCTCAGAATCAATTTGAAATGAAACCATATGATTCTACATATCAATTTACATAAGAATCAGCATTAATCTTGATATGCATGAAAATACACTAAATGCGCAATTTTCGGGCTTTCAGTACACTCATTTATATTGCTCAGAATCAATTTTAAATGAAACCATATGATTCTACACATCAATTTACATAAGAATCAGCATTAATCTTGATATGCATGAAAATACACTAAATGCGCAATTTTCGGGCTTTCAGTACACACATTTATATTGCTCAGAATAAATTTGAAATGAAACCATGTGATTCTACACATCAATTTACATAAGAATCAGCATTAATCTTGATATGCATGAAAATACACTAAATGAGCAATTTTCGGGCTTTCAGTACACTCATTTATATTGCTCAGAATCAATTTTAAATGAAACCATGTGATTCTACACATCAATTTACATAAGAATCAGCATTAAAATTGATATGTATTAAAATACACTAAATGCGCAATTTTCGGGCTTTCAGTACACTCATTTATATTGCTCAGAATCAATTTAAATGAAACCATATGATTCTACACATCAATTTACATAAGAATCAGCATTAATCTTGATATGCATGAAAATACACTAAATGCGCAATTTTCGGGCTTTCAGTACACTCATTTATATTGCTCAGAATCAATTTTAAATGAGACCGTATGATTCTACACACCAATTTACATAAGAATCAGCATTAATCTTGATATGCATGAAAATACACTACATGCGCAAATTTCGGGCTTTCAGTACACTCATTTATATTGCTCAGAATCAATTTTAAATGAAACCATATGATTCTACACATCAATTTACATAAGAATCAGCATTAATCTTGATATGCATGAAAATACACTAAATGCGCAATTTTCGGGCTTTCAGTACACTCATTTCTATTGCTCAGAATCAATTTTAAATGAAACCATATGATTCTACACATCAATTTACATAAGAATCAGCATTAATCTTGATATGCATGAAAATACACTAAATGCGCAATTTTCGGGCTTTCAGTACACTCATTTATATTGCTCGGAATCAATTTTAAATGAGACCATATGATTCTACACATCAATTTACATAAGAATCAGCATTAATCTTGATATGCATGAAAATACACTAAATGCGCAATTTTCGTGCTTTCAGCACATTCATTTATATTGCTCAGAATCAATTTTAAATGAGACCATATGATTCTACACATCAATTTACATAAGAATCAGCATTAATCTCGATATGCCTGAAAATACACTAAATGCGCAATTTTCTGGCTTTCAGTACACTCATTTATATTGCTCAGAATCAATTTTAAATGAAACCATATGATTCTACACATCAATTTACATAAGAATCAGCATTAATATTGATATGCATTAAAATACACTAAATGCGCAATTTTCGGGCTTTCAGTACACTCATTTATATTGCTCAGAATCAATTTTAAATGAAACCATATGATTCTACACATCAATTTACATAAGAATCCGCATTAATCTTGATATGCATGAAAATACACTAAATGCGCAATATTCGGTCTTTCAGTACACACATTTATATTGCTCAGAATCAATTTTAAATGAAACCATATGATTCTACATATCAATTTACATAAGAATCAGCATTAATCTTGATATGCATGAAAATACACTAAATGCGCAATTTTCGGGCTTTCAGTACACTCATTTATATTGCTCAGAATCAATTTTAAATGAAACCATATGATTCTACACATCAATTTACATAAGAATCACCATTAATCTTGATATGCATGAAAATACACTAAATGCGCAGTTTTTGGTCTTTCAGTACAGTCATTTATATTGATCAGAATCAGTTTTAAATGTAACCATATGATTCTACAAATCAATTTACATAAGAATAAGCATTAATCTTGATATGCATGAAAATACACTAAATGCGCAATTTTCGGGCCTTCAGTACACTCATTTATATTCCTCGGAATCAATTTTAAATGAAACCATATGATTCTACACATCAATTTACATAAGAATCATCATTAATCTTGATATGCATGAAAATACACTAAATGCGAAATTTTCGGGCTTTCAGTACACTCATTTATATTGCTCAGAATAAATTTGAAATGAAACCATGTGATTCTACACATCAATTTACATAAGAATCAGCATTAATCTTGATATGCATGAAAATACACTAAATGCGCAATTTTCGGGCTTTCAGTACACTCATTTATATTGCTCAGAATCAATTTTAAATGAAACCATATGATTCTACACATCAATTTACATAAGAATCAGCATTAATATTGATATGCATGAAAATACACTAAATGCGCAATTTTCGGGCTTTCAGTACACTCATTTATATTGCTCAGAATCAATTTTAAATGAGACCGTATGATTCTACACATCAATTTACATAAGAATCAGCATTAATCTTGATATGCATGAAAATACACTAAATGCTCAATTTTCGGGCTTACAGTACACTCATTTATATTGCTCAGAATCAATTTTAAATGAAACCATATGATTCTACACATCAATTTACATAAGAATCAGCATTAATCTTGATATGCATGAAAATACACTAAATGCGCAGTTTTTGGACTTTCAGTACACTAATTTTTATTGCTCAGTATCAATTTTAAATGAGACCATACGATTCTACACATCAATTTACATAAGAATCAGCATTAATCTTGATATGCATGAAAATACACTAAATGCGCAATTTTCGGTCTTTCAGTACACTCATTTATATTGCTCGGAATCAATTTTAAATGTGACCATATGATTCTACACATCAATTTACATAAGAATCAGCATTAATCTTGATATGCATGAAAATACACTAAATGCTCAATTTTCGGGCTTACAATACACTCATTTATATTGCTCAGAATCAATTTTAAATGAAACCATATGATTCTACACATCAATTTACATAAGAATCAGCATTAATCTTGATATGCATGAAAATACAATAAATGCGCAGTTTTTGGACTTTCAGTACACTAATTTATATTGCTCAGTATCAATTTTAAATGAGACCATACGATTCTACACATCAATTTACATAAGAATCAGCATTAATCTTGATATGCATGAAAATACACTAAATGCGCAATTTTCGGGCTTTCAGTACACTCATTTATATTGCTCAGAAGCAATTTTAAATGAAACCATATGATTCTACACATCAATTTACATAAGAATCAGCATTAATCTTGATATGCATGAAAATACACTAAATGCGCAATTTTCGGGCTTTCAGTACACTCATTTATATTGCTCGGAATCAATTTTAAATGAGACCATATGATTCTACACATCAATTTACATAAGAATCAGCATTAATCTTGATATGCATGAAAATACACTAAATGCGCAATTTTCGGGCTTTCAGTACACACATTTATATTGCTCAGAATCAATTTTAAATGAGACCGTATGATTCTACACATCAATTTACATAAGAATCAGCATTAATCTTGATATGCATGAAAATACACTAAATGCGCAATTTTCGGGCTTTCAGTACACTCATTTATATTGCTCGGAATCAATTTTAAATGAGACGATATGATTCTACACATCAATTTACATAAGAATCAGCATTAATCTTGATATGCATGAAAATACACTAAATGCGCAATTTTCGGGCTTTCAGTACACTCATTTATATTGCTCAGAATCAATTTTAAATGAGACCGTATGATTCTACACATCAATTTACATAAGAATCAGCATTAATCTTGATATGCATGAAAATACACTAAATGCGCAATTTTCCGGCTTTCAGTACACTCATTTATATTGCTCAGAATCAATTTTAAATGAGACCATATGAATCTACACATCAATTTACATAAGAATCCGCATTAATCTTGATATGCATGAAAATACACTAAATGCGCAATTTTCGGGCTTTCAGTACACACATTTATATTGCTCAGAATCAATTTTAAATGAGACCGTATGATTCTACACATCAATTTACATAAGAATCAGCATTAATCTTGATATGCATGAAAATACACTAAATGCGCAATTTTCCGGCTTTCAGTACACTCATTTATATTGCTCAGAATCAATTTTAAATGAGACCATATGAATCTACACATCAATTTACATAAGAATCCGCATTAATCTTGATATGCATGAAAATACACTAAATGCGCAATTTTCGGGTTTCAGTACACACATTTATATTGCTCAGAATCAATTTTAAATGAAACCATATGATTCTACATATATATTTACATAAGAATCAGCATTAATCTTGACATGCATGAAAATACACTAAATGCGCAATTTTCGGGCTTTCAGTACACTCATTTATATTGCTCAGAATCAATTTTAAATGAGACCATATGAATCTACACATCAATTTACATAAGAATCCGCATTAATCTTGACATGCATGAAAATACACTAAATGCGCAATTTTCGGGCTTTCAGTACACACATTTATATTGCTCAGAATCAATTTTAAATGAAACCATATGATTCTACATATATATTTACATAAGAATCTGCATTAATCTTGACATGCATGAAAATACACTAAATGCGCAAGTTTCGGGCTTTCAGTACACTCATTTATATTGCTCAGAATCAATTTTAATTGAGACCATATGAATCTACACATCAATTTACATAAGAATCCGCATTAATCTTGACATACATGAAAATACACTAAATGCGCAATTTTCGGGCTTTCAGTACACACATTTATATTGCTCAGAATCAATTTTAAATGAAACCATATGATTCTACATATCAATTTACATAAGAATCAGCATTAATCTTGACATGCATGAAAATACACTAAATGCACAATTTTCCGGCTTTCAGTACACTCATTTATATTGCTCAGAATCAATTTTAAATGAGACCATATGAATCTACACATCAATTTACATAAGAATCCGCATTAATCTTGATATGCATGAAAATACACTAAATGCGCAATTTTCGGGTTTCAGTACACTCATTTATATTGCTCAGAATCAATTTTAAATGAAACCATATGATTCTACATATATATTTACATAAGAATCAGCATTAATCTTGACATGCATGAAAATACACTAAATGCGCAATTTTCGGGCTTTCAGTACACTCATTTATATTGCTCAGAATCAATTTTAAATGAGACCATATGAATCTACACATCAATTTACATAAGAATCAGCATTAATCTTGATATGCATGAAAATACACTAAATGCGCAATTTCGGGCTTTCAGTACAGTCATTTATATTGCTCAGAATCAATTTTAAATGAAACCATATGATTCTACACATCAATTTACATAAGAATCAGCATTAATCTTGATATGCATGAATACACACTAAATGCGCAATTTTCGGGCTTTCAGTACACTCATTTATATTGCTCAGAATCAATTTTAAATGAAACCATGTGATTCTACACATCAATTTACATAAGAATCAGCATTAATCTTGATATGCATGAAAATACACTAAAATCGCAATTTTCGGGCTTTCAGTACACTCATATATATTGCTCAGAATCAATTTTAAATGAGACCGTATGATTCTACACATCAATTTACATAAGAATCAGCATTAATCTTGATATGCATGAAAATACACTAAATGCGCAATTTTCCGGCTTTCAGTACACTCATTTATATTGCTCAGAATCAATTTTAAATGAAACCATATGATTCTACACATCAATTTACATAAGAATCAGCATTAATCTTGATATGCATGAAAATACACTAAATGCGCAATTTTCGGGCTTTCAGTACACTCATTTATATTGCTCAGAATCAATTTTAAATGAAACCATATGATTCTACACATCAATTTACATATGAATCAGCATTAATCTTGATATGCATGAAAATACACTAAATGCGCAGTGTTTGGTCTTTCAGTACACTCATTTATATTGATCAGAATCAATATTAATGAGACCGTATGATTCTACACATCAATTTACATAAGAATCCGCATTAATCTTGATATGCATGAAAATACACTAAATGCGCAATTTTCCGGCTTTCAGTACACACATTTATATTGCTCAGAATCAATTTGAAATGAAACCATATGATTCTACATATCAATTTACATAAGAATCAGCATTAATCTTGATATGCATGAAAATACACTAAATGCGCAATTTTCGGGCTTTCAGTACACTCATTTATATTGCTCAGAATCAATTTTAAATGAAACCATATGATTCTACACATCAATTTACATAAGAATCAGCATTAATCTTGATATGCATGAAAATACACTAAATGCTCAATTTTCGGGCTTTCAGTACACTCATTTATATTGCTCAGAATCAATTTTAAATGAAACCATGTGATTCTACACATCAATTTACATAAGAATCAGCATTAATCTTGATATGCCTGAAAATACACTAAAATCGCAATTTTCGGGCTTTCAGTACACTCATATATATTGCTCAGAATCAATTTTAAATGAGACCGTATGATTCTACACATCAATTTACATAAGAATCAGCATTAATCTTGATATGCATGAAAATACACTAAATGCGCAATTTTCCGGCTTTCAGTACACTCATTTATATTGCTCAGAATCAATTTTAAATGAAACCATATGATTCTACACATCAATTTACATAAGAATCAGCATTAATCTTGATATGCATGAAAATACACTAAATGCGCAATTTTCGGGCTTTCAGTACACTCATTTATATTGCTCAGAATCAATTTTAAATGAAACCATATGATTCTACACATCAATTTACATATGAATCAGCATTAATCTTGATATGCATGAAAATACCCTAAATGCGCAGTGTTTGGTCTTTCAGTACACTCATTTATATTGATCAGAATCAATTTTAAATGAGACCGTATGATTCTACACATCAATTTACATAAGAATCCGCATTAATCTTGATATGCATGAAAATACACTAAATGCGCAATTTTCCGGCTTTCAGTACACACATTTATATTGCTCAGAATCAATTTGAAATGAAACCATATGATTCTACATATCAATTTACATAAGAATCAGCATTAATCTTGATATGCATGAAAATACACTAAATGCGCAATTTTCGGGCTTTCAGTACACTCATTTATATTGCTCAGAATCAATTTTAAATGAAACCATATGATTCTACACATCAATTTACATAAGAATCAGCATTAATCTTGATATGCATGAAAATACACTAAATGCTCAATTTTCGGGCTTTCAGTACACTCATTTATATTGCTCAGAATCAATTTTAAATGAAACCATGTGATTCTACACATCAATTTACATAAGAATCAGCATTAATCTTGATATGCATGAAAATACACTAAATGCTCAATTTTCGGGCTTTCAGTACACTCATTTATATTGCTCAGAATCAATTTTAAATGAAACCATGTGATTCTACACATCAATTTACATAAGAATCAGCATTAATCTTGATATGCATGAAAATACACTAAATGCGCAATTTTCGGGCTTTCAGTACACTCATTTATATTGCTCAGAATCAATTTTAAATGAAACCATATGATTCTACACATCAATTTACATAAGAATCAGCATTAATATTGATATGCATGAAAATACACTAAATGGGCAGTGTTTGGTCTTTCAGTACACTCATTTATATTGCTCAGAATCAATTTTAAATGAGACCGTATGATTCTACACATCAATTTACATAAGAATCAGCATTAATCTTGATATGCATGAAAATACACTAAATGCGCAATTTTCGGGCTTTCAGTACACTCATTTATATTGCTCAGAATCAATTTTAAATGAGACCGTATGATTCTACACATCAATTTACATAAGAATCAGCATTAATCTTGATATGCATGAAAATACACTAAATGCGCAAATTTCGGGCTTTCAGTACACTCATTTATATTGCTCAGAATCAATTTTAAATGAAACCATATGATTCTACACATCAATTTACATAAGAATCAGCATTAATCTTGATATGCATGAAAATACACTAAATGCGCAATTTTCGGTCTTTCAATACAGTCATTTCTATTGCTCAGAATCAATTTTAAATGAAACCATATGATTCTACACATCAATTTACATAAGAATCAGCATTAATCTTGATATGCATGAAAATACACTAAATGCGCAATTTTCGGGCTTTCCGTACACTCATTTATATTGCTCGGAATCAATTTTAAATGAGACCATATGATTCTACACATCAATTTACATAAGAATCAGCATTAATCTTGATATGCATGAAAATACACTAAATGCGCAATTTTCGTGCTTTCAGCACACTCATTTATATTGCTCAGAATCAATTTTAAATGAGACCATATGATTCTACACATCAATTTACATAAGAATCAGCATTAATCTCGATATGCCTGAAAATACACTAAATGCGCAATTTTCTGGCTTTCAGTACACTCATTTATATTGCTCAGAATCAATTTTAAATGAAACCATATGATTCTACACATCAATTTACATAAGAATCAGCATTAATATTGATATGCATTAAAATACACTAAATGCGCAATTTTCGGGCTTTCAGTACACTCATTTATATTGCTCAGAATCAATTTTAAATGAAACCATATGATTCTACACATCAATATACATAAGAATCAGCATTAATCTTGATATGCATGAAAATGCAATAATGCGCAATTTTCGGGCTTTCAGTACACTCATTTATATTCCTCGGAATCAATTTTAAATGAGACCATATGATTCTACACATCAATTTACATAAGAATCAGCATTAATCTTGATATGCATGAAAATACACTAAATGCGCAATTTTCTGGCTTTCAGTACACACATTTATATTGCTCAGTATCAATTTTAAATGAGACCGTATGATTCTACACATCAATTTACATAAGAATCAGCATTAATCTTGATATGCATGAAAATACACTAAATGCGCAATTTTCGGGCTTTCAGTACACTCATTTATATTGCTCGGAATCAATTTTAAATGAGACGATATGATTCTACACATCAATTTACATAAGAATCAGCATTAATCTTGATATACATGAAAATACACTAAATGCGCAATTTTCGGGCTTTCAGTACACTCATTTATATTGCTCAGAATCAATTTTAAATGAGACCGTATGATTCTACACATCAATTTACATAAGAATCAGCATTAATCTTGATATGCATGAAAATACACTAAATGCGCAATTTTCCGGCTTTCAGTACACTCATTTATATTGCTCAGAATCAATTTTAAATGAGACCATATGAATCTACACATCAATTTACATAAGAATCCGCATTAATCTTGATATGCATGAAAATACACTAAATGCGCAATTTTCGGGCTTTCAGTACACATATTTATATTGCTCAGAATCAATTTTAAATGAAACCATATGATTCTACATATATATTTACATAAGAATCAGCATTAATCTTGACATGCATGAAAATACACTAAATGCGCAATTTTCCGGCTTTCAGTACACTCATTTATATTGCTCATAATCAATTTTAAATGAGACCATATGAATCTACACATCAATTTACATAAGAATCCGCATTAATCTTGACATGCATGAAAATACACTAAATGCGCAATTTTCTGACTTCCAGTACAGTCATTTCTATTGCTCAGAATCAATTTTAAATGAATCCATATGATTCTTCACATCAATTTACATAAGAATCAGCATTAATCTTGATATGCATGAAAATACACTAAATGCGCAATATTCGGACTTTCAGTACAGTCATTTCTATTGCTCAGAATCAATTTTAAAGGAATCCATATGATTCTACACATCAATTTACATAAGAATCAGCATTAATCTTGATATGCATGAAAATACACTAAATGCTCAATTTTAGGGCTTTCAGTACACTCATTTATATTGCTCAGAATCAATTTTAAATGAAACCATGTGATTCTACACATCAATTTACATAAGAATCAGCATTAATCTTGATATGCATGAAAATACACTAAATGCGCAATTTTCGGTCTTTCAGTACAGTCATTTATATTGCTCAGAATCAGTTTTAAATGTAACCATATGATTCTACACATCAATTTACATAAGAATCAGCATTAATCTTGATATGCATGAAAATACACTAAATGCGCAATTTTCGGGCTTTCAGTACACTCATTTATATTGCTCGGAATCAATTTAAATGAGACCATATGATTCTACAAATCAATTTACATAAGAATCAGCATTAATCTTGATATGCATGAAAATACACTAAATGCGCAATTTTCGGGCTTTCAGTACACACATTTATATTGCTCAGAATCAATTTTAAATGAGACCGTATGATTCTACACATCAATTTACATAAGAATCAGCATTAATCTTGATATGCATGAAAATACATTAAATGCGCAATTTTCGGGCTTTCAGTACACTCATTTATATTGCTCAGAATCAATTTTAAATGAGACCATATGAATCTACACATCAATTTATATAAGAATCCGCATTAATCTTGACATGCATGAAAATACACTAAATGCGCAATTTTCGGTCTTTCAGTACACTCATTTATATTGCTCAGTATCAATTTGAAATGAAACCATGTGATTCTACACATCAATTTACATAAGAATCAGCATTAATCTTGATATGCATGGAAATACACTAAATGAGTAATTTTCGGGCTTTCAGTACACTCATTTATATTGCTCAGAATCAATTTTAAATGAGACCGTATGATTCTACACTTCGATTTACATAAGAATCAGCCTTAATCTTGATATGCATGAAAATACACTAAATGCGCAAATTCGGGCTTTCAGTACACTCATTTATATTGCTCAGAATCAATCTTAAATGAAACCATTTGATACTACACATCAATTTACATAAGAATCAGCATTAATCTTGATATGCATGAAAATACACTAAATGCGCAATATTCGGTCTTTCAGTACAGTCATTTCTATTGCTCAGAATCAATTTTAAATGAAACCATATGATTCTACACATCAATTTACATAAGAATCAGCATAAATCTTGATATGCATGAAAATACACTAAATGCGCAATTTTCGGGCTTTCAGTACACTCATTTATATTGCTCGGAATCAATTTTAAATGAGACCATATGATTCTACACAGCAATTTACATAAGAATCAGCATTAATCTTGATATGCATGAAAATACACTAAATGCGCAATTTTCGGTCTTTCAGTACAGTCATTTATATTGCTCAGAATCAGTTTTAAATGTAACCATATGATTCTACACATCAATTTACATAAGAATCAGCATTAATCTTGATATGCATGAAAATACACTAAATGCGCAATTTTCGGGCCTTCAGTACACTCATTTATATTGCTCGGAATCTATTTTAAATGTGACCATATGATTCTACACATCAATTTTCATAAGAATCAGCATTAATCTTGATATGCATGAAAATACACTAAATGCGCAATTTTCGGGCTTTCAGTACACTCATTTATATTGCTCGGAATCAATTTTAAATGAGACCATATGATTCTACACATCAATTTACATAAGAATCAGCATTAATATTGATATGCATGAAAATACACTACATGCGCAATTTTCGGGCTTTTAGTACACACATTTCTATTGCTCAGAATCAATTTTCAATGAGACCGTATGATTCTACACATCAATTTACATATGAATCAGCATTAATCTTGATATGCATGAAAATTCACTAAATGCGCAATTTTCCGGCTTTCAGTACACTCATTTATATTGCTCAGAATCAATATTAAATGAGACCATATGAATCTACACATCAATTTACATAAGAATCCGCATTAATCTTGATATGCATGAAAATACACTAATGCGCAATTTTCGGTCTTTCAGTACACACATTTATATTGCTCAGAATCAATTTTAAAAGAAACCATATGATTCTACATATCAATTTACATAAGAATCAGCATTAATCTTGATATGCATGAAAATACACTAAATGCGCAATTTTCGGGCTTTCAGTACACTCATTTATATTGCTCAGAATCAATTTTAAATGAAACCATATGATTCTACACATCAATTTACATAAGAATCAGCATTAATCTTGATATGCATGAAAATACACTAAATGCGCAGTTTTTGGTCTTTCAGTACAGTCATTTATATTGATCAGAATCAGTTTTAAATGTAACCATATGATTCTACAAATCAATTTACATAAGAATGAGCATTAATCTTGATATGCATGAAAATACACTAAATGCGCAATTTTCGGGCCTTCAGTACACTCATTTATATTGCTCGGAATCAATTTTAAATGTGACCATATGATTCTACACATCAATTTACATAAGAATCAGCATTAATCTTGATATGCATGAAAATACACTAAATGCGCAATTTTCGGGCTTTCAGTACACTCATTTATATTGCTCGGAATCAATTTTAAATGAGACCATATGATTCTACACATCAATTTACATAAGAATCAGCATTAATCTTGATATGCATGAAAATACACTAAATGCGCAATTTCCGGCTTTCAGTACACTCATTTATATTGCTCAGAATCAATTTTAAATGAAACCATATGATTCTACATCTCAATTTACATAAGAATCAGCATTAATCTTGATATGCATGAAAATACACTAAATGCGCAATTTTCGGGCTTTCAGTACACTCATTTATATTGCTAAGAATCAATTTTAAATGAAACCATATGATTCTACACATCAATTTACATAAGAATCAGCATTAATCTTGATATGCATGAAAATACACTAAATGCGCAATTTTCGCGCTTTCAGTACACTCATTTATATTGCTCAGAATCAATTTGAAATGAAACCATGTGATTCTACACATCAATTTACATAAGAATCAGCATTAATCTTGATATGCATGAAAATAAACTAAATGCGCAGTTTTCGGGCTTTCAGTACACTCATTTTTATTGCTCAGAATGAATTTTAAATGAGACCGTATCATTCTACACATCAATTTACATATGAATCATCATTAATCTTGATATGCATGAAAATACACTAAATGCGCAGTGTTTGGTCTTTCAGTACACTCATTTATATTGATCAGAATCAATTTTAAATGAGACCATATGATTCTACACTTCAATTTACCTAAGAATCAGCATTAATCTTGATATACATGAAAATACACTAAATGCGCAGTTTTTGGACTTTCAGTACACTCATTTATATTGCTCAGAGTCAATTTTAAATGAGACCATACGATTCTACACATCAATTAACATAAGAATCAGCATTAATCTTGATATGCATGAAAATACACTAAATGCGCAATTTTCGGGCTTTCAGTACACTCATTTATATTGCTCAGAATCAATTTTAATTGAATCCATATGATTCTACACATCAATTTACATAAGAATCAGCATTAATCTTGATATGCATGAAAATACACTAAGTGCGCAATTTTCGGGCTTTCAGTACACTCATTTATATTGCTCAGAATCAATTTTAAATGAAACCATATGATTCTACACATCAATATACATAAGAATCAGCATTAATCTTAATATGCATGAAAATACACTAAATGCGCAATTTTCGGTCTTTCAGTACAGTCATTTCTATTGCTCCGAATCAATTTTAAATGAGACCATATTATTCTACACAACAATTTACATAAGAATCAGCATTAATCTTGATATGCATGAAAATACACTAAATGCGCAATTTTCGGGCTTTCAGTACACTCATTTATATTGCTCGGAACCAATTTTAAATGAGACCATATCATTCTACACATCAATTTACATAAGAATCAGCATTAATCTTGATATGCATGAAAATACACTAAATGCGCAATTTTCGGGCTTTCAGTACACTCATTTATATTGCTCAGAATCAATTTGAAATGAGACCGTATGATTCTACACATCAGTTTACATAAGAATCAGCATTAATCTTGACATGCATGAAAATACACTAAATGCGCAATTTTCGGGGTTTCGGTACAATCATTTATATTGATCAGAATCAATTTTAAATGAGACCATATGATTCTACACATCAATTTACATAAGAATCAGCATTAATCTTGATATGCATGAAAATACATTTAATGCGCAATATTGCAGCTTTCAGTACACTCATTTATATTGCTCAGAATGAATTTTAAATGAGACCGTATGATTCTACACATCAATTTACATAAGAATCAGCATTAATCGTGATATGCATGAAAATACGCTTAATGCGCAATTTTCGGGCTTTCAGTACAGTCATTTCTATTGCTCCGAATCAATTTTAAATGAGACCATATTATTCTACACATCAATTTACATAAGAATCAGCATTAAGCTTGATATGCATGAAAATACACTAAATGCGCAATTTTCGGGCTTTCAGTACACTCATTTATATTGCTCAGAATCAATTTTAAATGAGACCATATGATTCTACACATCAATTTACATAAGAATCAGCATTAATCTTGATATGCATGAAAATACACTAAATGCGCAATTTTCGGTCTTTCAGTACACTCATTTATATTGCTCAGAATCAATTTGAAATGAAACCATATGATTCTACACATCAATTTACATAAGAAACAGCATTAATCTTGATATGCATGAAAATACACTAAATGCGCAATTTTTGATCTTTCAGTACACTCATTTATATTGCTCAGAATCAATTTTAAATGAAACCATATGATTCTACACATCAATTTACATAAGAAACAGCATTAATCTTGATATGCATGAAAATACACTAAATGCGCAATTTTCGGGCTTTCAGTACACTCATTTATATTGCTCAGAATCAATTTTAAATGAGCCCGTATGATTCTACACATCAATTTACATGAGAATCAGCATTAATCTTGATATGCATGAAAATACACTAAATGCGCAGTTTTTGATATTTCAGTACACTCATTTATATTGATCAGAATCAATTTTAAATGAGACCATATGATTCTACACATCAATTTACATAAGAATCAACATTAATCTTGATATGCATGAAAATACACTAAATGCGAAATTTTCGGACTTTGAGTACACTCATTTATATTGCTCAGAATCAAATTTAAATGAGACCGTATGATTATACAAATCGATTTGCATAAGAATCAGCATTAATCTTGATATGCATGAAAATACACTAAATGCGCAATTTTCGGGCTTTCAGTACACTCATTTATATTGCTCAGAATAAATTTTAAATGAAACCATTTGATACTACACATCAATTTACATAAGAATCAGCATTAAACTTGATATGCATGAAAATACACTAAATGCGCAGTTTTTGGTCTTTCAGTACACTCATTTACATTGATCAGAATCAATTTTAAATGAGACCATATGATTCTACACATCATTTTACATAAGAATCAGCATTAATCTTGATATGCATGAAAATACACTAAATGCGCAATTTTCCGGCTTTCAGTACACTCATTTATATTGCTCAGAATCAATTTTAAATGAGACCATATGATTCTACACATCAATTTACATAAGAATCAGCATTAATCTTGATATGCATGAAAATACACTAAATGCGCAATTTTCGGGCTTTCAGTACACTCATTTATATTGCTCAGAATCAATTTTAAATGAGACCGTATGATTCTACACATCAATTTACATAAGAATCAGCATTAATCTTGATATGCATGAAAATACACTAAATGCGCAATTTTCGGGCTTTCAGTACACTCATTTATATTGCTCAGAATCAATTTAAATGAAACCATTCAATTTACATAAGAATCAGCATTAATCTTGATATGCATGAAAATACACTTAATGCGCAATATTCCAGCTTTCAGTACACTCATTTATATTGCTCAGAATCAATTTTAAATGAGACCGTATGATTCTACATAATCAATTTACATTAGAATCAGCATTAATCTTGATATGCATGAAAATACACTAAATGGGCAATTTTCGGGCTTTCAGTACACTTATTTATATTGCTCAGAATCAATTTTAAATGAAACCATATGATTCTACACATCAATTTACATAAGAATCAGCATTAATCTTGATATGCATGAAAATACACTAAATGCGCAAATTTCGGGCTTTCAGTACACACATTTATATTGATCAGAACCAATTTTAAATGAGACCGTATGATTCTACACATCAATTTACATAAGAATCAGCATTAATCTTGATATGCATGAAAATACACTAAATGCGCAATTTTCCGGCATTCAGTACACTCATTTATATTGCTCGGAATCAATTTTAAATGAGACCATATGATTCTACACATCAATTTACATAAGGATCAGCATTAATCTTGATATCCATGAAAATACACTAAATGCGCAAATTTCGGGCTTTCAGTACACTCATTTATATTGCTCAGAATCAATTTTAAATGAGAACATATGATTCTACACATCAATTTACATAAGAATCAGCATTAATCTTGATATTCTGAAAATACACTAAATGCGCAATTTTCGGGCTTTCAGTACACTCATTTATATTGCTCAGTATCAAATTTAAATGAAACCATATGATTCTACACATCAATTTACATAAGAATCAGCATTAATCTTGATATGCATGAAAATACACTAAATGCGCAAATTTCGGGCTTTCAGTACACACATTTATATTGATCAGAACCAATTTTAAATGAGACCGTATGATTCTACACATCAATTTACATAAGAATCAGCATTAATCTTGATATGCATGAAAATACACTAAATGCGCAATTTTCCGGCGTTCAGTACACTCATTTATATTGCTCGGAATCAATTTTAAATGAGACCATATGATTCTACACATCAATTTACATAAGGATCAGCATTAATCTTGATATCCATGAAAATACACTAAATGCGCAATATTCGGGCTTTCAGTACACTCATTTATATTGCTCAGCATCAATTTTAAATGAGACCGTATGATTCTACACATCAATTTACATAAGAATCAGCAATAATCTTGATATGCATGAAATTACACTAAATGCGCAGTTTTTGATATTTCAGTATACTCATTTATATTGATCAGAATCAATTTTAAATGAGACCATATGATTCTACACATCAATTTACATAAGAATCTGCATTAATCTTGATATGCATGAAAATGCACTAAATGCGCAGTTTTTGATATTTCAGTACACTCATTTATATTGCTCAGAATCAATTTTAAATGAGACCATATGATTCTACACATCAATTTACATAAGGATCAGCATTAATCTTGATATCCATGAAAATACACTAAATGCGCAAATTTCGGGCTTTCAGTACACTCATTTATATTGCTCAGAATCAATTTTAAATGAGAACATATGATTCTACACATCAATTTACATAAGAATCAGCATTAATCTTGATATGCTGAAAATACACTAAATGCGCAATTTTCGGGCTTTCAGTACACTCATTTATATTGCTCAGTATCAATTTTAAATGAAACCATATGATTCTACACATCAATTTACATAAGAATCAGCATTAATCTTGATATGCATGAAAATACACTAAATGCGCAAATTTCGGGCTTTCAGTACACACATTTATATTGATCAGAACCAATTTTAAATGAGACCGTATGATTCTACACATCAATTTACATAAGAATCAGCATTAATCTTGATATGCATGAAAATACACTAAATGCGCAATTTTCTGGCTTTCAGTACACTCATTTATATTGCTCGGAATCAATTTTAAATGAGACCATATGATTCTACACATCAATTTACATAAGGATCAGCATTAATCTTGATATCCATGAAAATACACTAAATGCGCAATATTCGGGCTTTCAGTACACTCATTTATATTGCTCAGCATCAATTTTAAATGAGACCGTATGATTCTACACATCAATTTACATAAGAATCAGCAATAATCTTGATATGCATGAAATTACACTAAATGCGCAGTTTTTGATATTTCAGTATACTCATTTATATTGATCAGAATCAATTTTAAATGAGACCATATGATTCTACACATCAATTTACATAAGAATCTGCATTAATCTTGATATGCATGAAAATGCACTAAATGCGCAGTTTTTGATATTTCAGTACACTCATTTATATTGCTCAGAATCAATTTTAAATGAGACCATATGATTCTACACATCAATTTACATAAGAATCAGCATTAATCTTGATATGCATGAAAATACACTAAATGCGCAATTTTCGGGCTTTCAGTACACTCATTTATATTGCTCGGAATCAATCTTAAATGAGACCATATGATTCTACACATCAATTTACATAAGAATCAGCATTAATCTTGATATGCATGAAAATGCACTAAATGCGCAAATTTCGGGCTTTCAGTACACTCATTTATATTGCTCAGAATAAATTTTAAATGTGACCATATGATTCTACACATCAATTTACATAAGAATCAGCATTAATCTTGATATGCATGAAAATACACTAAATGCGCAGTTTTTGGTTTTTCAGTACACGCATTTATATTGATCAGAATCAATTTTAAATGAGACCATATGATTCTACACATCAATTTACATAAGAATCAGCATTAATCTTGATATGCATGAAAATACTTTAATGCGGATTTTTCGGGCTTTCAGCACACTCATTTATATTGCTCAGAATCAATTTTAAATGAGACCATATGATTCTACACATCAATTTACATAAGAATCAGCATTAATCTTGATATGCATGAAAATACACTAAATGCGCAGTTTTTGGTTTTTCAGTACACGCATTTATATTGATCAGAAATTTGCGCATTATTGTATTTTCATGCATATCAAGATTAATGCTGATTCTTATGTAAATTGATGTGTAGAATCATATGGTTTCATTTACAATTGATTCTGAGCAATATAAATGAGTGTACTGAAAGCCGAAAATTGCGCATTTAGTGTATTTTAATGCATATCAATATTAATGCTGATTCTTATGTAAATTGATGTGTAGAATCATATAGGTTTCATTTAAAATTGATTCTGGGCAATATAAATGAGTGTACTGAAAGCCCGAAAACTTGCGCATTTAGTGTATTTTCATGCATATCGAGATTAACTGCTTATTAAATTGATGTGTAGAATCATATGGTCTCATTTAAAATTGATTCTGAGCAATATAAATGAGTGTTGCTGAAGCACGAAAATTGCGCATTTAGTGTATTTTCATGCATATCAAGATTAATGCTGATACTTATGTAAATTGATGTGTAGAATCATATGGTCTCATTTAAAATTGATTCCGAGCAATATAAATGAGTGTACTGAAAGCCCGAAAATTGCGTATTTAGTGTATTTTCATGCATATCAAGATTAATGCTGATTCTTATGTAAATTGGTGTGTAGAATCATATGGTTTCATTTAAAATTGATTCCGAGCAATATAAATGAGTGTACTGAAAGCTTGAAATTTGCGCATTTAGTGTATTTTCATGCATATCAAGATTAATGCTGATTCTTATGTAAATTGATGTGTAGAATCATACGGTGTCATTTAAAATTGATTCTGAGCAATATAAATGAGTGTACTGAAAGCCCGAAAATTGCGCATTTAGTGTATTTTCATGCATATCAAGATTAATGCTGATTCTTATGTAAATTGATGTGTAGATTTCATATGGTTTCATTTAAAATTGATTCTGAGCAATATGAATGAGTGTACTGAAACCAAAATTGCGCATTTATGTATTTTAATGCATATCCTTTTTTAGGTACAATTTTAATAATGGTGTACTGTAAGTGCACATTTGGTGTATTTTTAATGCATATCAATGCTGATTCTTATATAAATGATAATGTAGAATCATATGTCATTTTAACATTGATTCTGAGCAATATAAATGAGTGTACTGAAAAATTGCGCATTTAGTGTATTTTAATGCATATCAAATTTTATCAACAGTTCTTATGTAAATTGATGTGTAAATCATATGAAGTTTCATTTAAAATTGATTCTGAGCAATACCTAAATGAGTGCCTTTAATTGCGCATTTAGTGTATTTTCATGCATATCCATTATAATAAATTGATAATGTAGAATCACATGGTTTCATTTCAAATTTTTTCTGAGCAATATAAATGAGTGTACTGAAACGAAAACGCGCATTTAGTGTATTTTCATGCATATCAAGATTAATGCTCATTCTATGTAAATTGATGTGTAGAATCATATGGTTTCATTTAAAATTGATTCTGAGCAATATAAATGAATGTACTGAAAGCCCAAAATTGCGCATTTGATGTATTTTCATGCATATCAAGATTAATGCTGATTCTTATGTAAATTGATGGTATGTAGAATCATATGGTTTCATTTCCAATTGATTCTGAGCAATATAAATGTGATGTTACTGAAAGAAAACCGGAAAATTAGCGTATTTGAGTGTATTTTCATGCATATCAAGATTAATGCGGATTCTTATGTAAATTGATGTGTAGAATCATACGGTCTCATTTAAAATTGATTCTGATCAATATAAATGAGTTTACTGAAAGACCAAACACTGCGCATTTAGTGTATTTTCATGCATATCAAGATTAATGCTGATTCATATGTAAATTGATGTGTAGAATCATATGGAGTTTCATTTAAAATTGATTCTGAGCAATATAAATGTGTTACTGAAAGCCCGAAAATTGCGCATTTAGTGTATTTTCATGCATATCAAGATTAATGCGGATTCTAATGTAAATCGATGTGTAGATTCATATGGTCTCATTTTAAATTGATTCTGAGCAATATAAATGAGTGTACTGAAAGCCCGAAAATTGCGCATTTAGTGTATTTTCATGCATATCAAGATCAATGCTTATTCTTATGTAAATTGATGTGTAGAATCATACGGTCTCATTTAAAATTGATTCTGAGCAATATATATGAGTGTACTGAAAAGCCCGAAAATTGCGATTTTAGTGTATTTTCAGGCATATCAAGATTAATGCTGATTCTTATGTAAATTGATGTGTAGAATCACATGGTTTCATTTAAAATTGTTTCTGAAACAATATAAATGAGTGTACTGAAAGCCCGAAATTGCGCATTTAGTGTATATTCATGCATATCAAGATTAATGCTGATTCATTATGTAAATTGATAATGTAGAATCATATGGTTTCATTTAAAATTGATTCTGAGCAATATAAATGAATGTACTGAAAGCCCGAAAATTGCGCATTTAGTGTATTTTCATGCATATCAAGATTAATGCTGATTCTTATGTAAATTGATGTGTAGAATCATATGGTCTCATTTAAAATTGATTCTGATCAATATAAATGAGTGTACTGTAAGCCCGAAAATTGAGCATTTAGTGTATTTTCATGCATATGAAGATTAATGCTGATTATTATGTAAATTGATGTGTAGAATCATACGGTCTCATTTAAAATTGATTCTGAGCAATATAAATGAGTGTACTGAAAGCCCGAAAATTGCGCATTTAGTGTATTTTCATGCATATCAAGATTAATGCTGATTCTTATGTAAATTGATGTGTAGAATCATATGGATTCAATTAAAATTGATTCTGAGGAATATAAATGAGTGTACTGAAAGCCCGAAAATTGCGCATTTAGTGTATTTTCATGCATATCAAGATTAATGCTGATTTTCATGTCAATTGATGTGTTGAATCATATGGTCTCATTTAAATTGACTCGGAGCGACATGAATGTGTGTACTGAAGGCCCGAAAATTTTCAATTTTCAATTTTCGGGCTTACAGTACACTCATTTATATTGATCAGAATCAATTTTAAATGAGATCATATGATTCTACACATCAATTTACATAAGAATTAGCATTAATCTTGATATGCATGAAAATACACTTAATGCGCAATATTCCAACTTTCAGTACACTCATTTATATTTCTCAGAATCAATTTTAAATGAGACCGTATGATTCTACACATCAATTTACATAAGAATCAGCATTAATCTTGATATGCATGAAAATACACTAAATGCGCAATTTTCGGGCTTTCAGTACACTCATTTATATTGCTCAGAATCAATTTGAAATGAAACCATATGATTCTACATATCAATTTACATAAGAATCAGCATTAATCTTGATATGCATGAAAATACACTAAATGCGCAATTTTCGGGCTTTCAGTACACTCATTTATATTGCTCAGAATCAATTTTAAATGAAACCATATGATTCTACACATCAATTTACATAAGAATCAGCATTAATCTTGATATGAATGAAAATACACTAAATGCACAATTTTCGGGCTTTCAGTACACTCATTTATATTGCTCAGAATAAATTTGAAATGAAACCATGTGATTCTACACATCAATTTACATAAGAATCAGCATTAATCTTGATATGCCTGAAAATACACTAAATGCGCAATTTTCGGGCTTTCAGTACACTCATTTATATTGCTCAGAATCAATTTTAAATGAAACCATATGATTCTACACATCAATTTACATAAGAATCAGCATTAATATTGATATGCATGAAAATACACTAAATGCGCAATTTTCGGGCCTTCAGTACACTCATTTATATTGCTCAGAATCAATTTTAAATGAGATCGTATGATTCTACACATCAATTTACATAAGAATCAGCATTAATCTTGATATGCATGAAAATACACTAAATGCTCAATTTTCGGGCTTACAGTACACACATTTATATTGATCAGAATCAATTTTAAATGAGACCATATGATTCTACACATCAATTTACATAAGAATCCACATTAATCTTGATATGCATGAAAATACACTAAATGCGCAAATTTCGGGCTTTCAGTACACTCATTTATATTGCTCAGAATCAATTTTAAATGAAACCATATGATTCTACACATCAATTTACATAAGAATCAGCATTAATCTTGATATGCATGAAAATACACTAAATGCGCAATTTTCGGTCTTTCAGTACTGTCATTTCTATTGCTCAGAATCAATTTTAAATGAAACCATATGATTCTACACATCAATTTACATAAGAATCAGCATTAATCTTGATATGCATGAAAATACACT
>JBBBDQ010003356.1:0-12484 GCA_037127315.1 Ascarosepion bandense | reverse complement strand
CTATGTATATATATATATATTTATATATATATATATATATATATATATAACTATATATCTTGGTCACAATAAAACAGTGTCATATGTCTAAAACATATGTTTAAATATATGACAATTTTTTCATGTCTCACTGTCTTTTTTTTAAGTTATACCTTTTTTCTTTGCAGACGTCAGAATCCGGCTTATTGGTGGCGCATCAGAAATGATTGGAAGAATCGAAATCACTCGTAATGGAATCAAAGGAACTGTCTGTGATGACTCTTTTGATAACAATGATGCAAAAGTTATTTGTCGAATGATGGGATACAGGTAATTTTGAATTTGAATGTTTTTATAATTTATCTGCTGAGAAAAAAAGAATTATGGATGCAATGACTATATAGCAATTTGTATGTAGTTACTTGTATTAGTGGATAGATGGTTTGAATGAGATAAACATTGCTTTCAAAAGCATTTGAAGTACTATTTACACATTTAGAAATTATTAAGTATTTTACAATTTACATGTAAATTATTTGTATTTTGCCAAACATTAAACAGCCGAATTGAAAGGTGTTTCTAAATCATTTGCAGTTATTTTGTTATATTTGGGAATGTGAATCAGTCCAAGAATTTGTTACATTGACTAACTATGTGATATATTTAGATTTTTTTAACTAAATTTTCATTTCAGTGATGGACAAGTAATTCCGAATACATTTGGAAATGGGCAAGGTGTGATCTGGCTTGATGACCTCAGTTGTACTGGATCAGAATATGATCTTGAACAGTGTCCCAACCTTTCTTGGGGGAAACATAACTGCGGACACAATGAGGATGTTGCCATTAAATGTTTAAATGAAGCAAGTACAACCTTACCAGCCACAATGTTACCTCTAATTTTCTCAACAGAACAAACTGGTAAATAACTTTTCTCTGATTAATTCAGAAGTTGTTTAGATGTGCGTTATTATCCTTCCATGAATTACTTAATCTTTTGCTGTTATAGTATTTTTTGTTGCCATTAAATATTGGCGACAGTAGTTTTCAGCTTTTCTCAGATGTACAGTCCATTTAGAAAGAAGACAAACACTTTTATGTAGTTTTTGCTAGTTTTCCGAGTTCTTTTGAAATGTCTATAGAGTGAAAAGTGATCATGCTGTTCAGTGTCATATACTCATCTGACCATCCCAGAAGATATACACTGACCCATTTCTGCCATCTCAGCTGTGCTTAGAAAACATCACACAAAGAGTTGTAAGATCATCCTGAAAAGTGTTTTTCTCCAAGTGAACATTTCCAAACTCAGGAATTCAGCTCGTTACTACTTTACTATTAGACATGAATACAAGCCAGACTTGTGTCTCTCATTTTGACGCTATCACAAACTGGACCTGTGTCTCACTTTGCATTAGTTCTTTATAAATGTTTTCCTATAAAAGAGCCATTCAGCATGAAATAAACAAAGAAATGTTGATTATGTCAATAAATTAACCAACAATTTATGAAACTTTCATCTTATGCATAATTTTTACCTTATAAATATGAAGCCTTAATGGTGACTAGAATACTGGCCTTCACATTCTTTCCTATAATAAAAACAACTTTTAGTTGATTTTTGCACTACAAACAATTGTTAATATAAAACTAAAATAAATTATTTATTAGATTATTTCCGTAATGCAAACACTTTTTGCAATTCAGTTTTTGTACAAATCCTTATTTGCAGCTGTTAGTATAATAACAGATATAAAATGAAAACACAAGAAAACATGTTTGAAAATGAAATGTTAACATCCTTGTAATTGTTTGTATATATATATATATATATATATATATATATATATATATATATATATATATATATATATATATATATATATATAGTGTATTGAGGCAGCAAATAATTTTCTAAACATATGCTGTTATCCTTGTAATTGTCTGTATGTATGTATATATATATATATATATATCTTAGTCACAATTAAACAGTATCATATATCCAAAACATGTTTAAATATATGAAAATTTTACATGTCTTACTGTCTTTTCAATTATCCATTTTTTTCAGCAGATATCAGAATCCGGCTTATTGGTGGCACATCAGAAATGATTGGAAGAATTGAAATCACTCGTAATGGCAACAAAGGAACTGTCTGTGATGACTATTTTGATAACAATGATGCAAAAGTTATTTGTCGAATGATGGGACACAAGTAATTTTGAATTTGAATTTTTTTATAATTTTTCTTTTGAGAAAAAATGAATTCATTATGAATGCAATGACTATGATAAATTATAGTGGCAAAAATTTTGAAACACACAAATTGTTTATTTTTATGTTTACCGTTGTTAAGTCAAGATTTTCGTTGATCTGCACTCTCACCGTTTCTAGGAAGAATTCTTCAGAATAAAGGAAAATTTTTATTCCAGAAAATATTAATTAGCAATAAAATTTATTTGTGAATATATCCACTGGTCTGATCTATTTCTACAGTGTTAAGTACATGAAGTACACTTGAGAGTATAAAAACATGGTCAGTGGAAACAAACTAACACACTTTTGGAAAGAAAAATCTGAAAGTGTTTAATTATCCGCTAGCTTGTCTAAAATTCTTGTTGAAAATGCTGATAGATGCAACCTCCCACAGCTTCCTTACTACCTCATTTTACTTCTTATAAATTACCTGCACTCATCACACAAGGTTAATGTGTAGTTTTCTCCACCGTGCAATTATGCACCTCACTTTCAGTCATGTCTTTCCTATCTGCTTTAGTCTGACTTGAAGAAGATGACTGCATTCCTCCTTAGATACCCTACCACATATACATAGTACATTATCTATGGAATGATTTCCTTTCATTTTAATACGTTTTCTACAATTTATATTTGAATTATTTGTATTTTGTCTAGAAGTAGTCAGCCTAATTGAAAGGTGTTTCTAAATCATTTGCAGTCATTTTGTTATATTTGGGAATATGAATCAGTCCATGGATTGTTTACATTGACCAACTATGTGATATTTTTAGTTTTTTTTAAAAATAAATTTTCATTTCAGTGATGGACAAGTAATTCCGAATACATTTGGAAATGGGCAAGGTGTGATCTGGCTTGATGACCTCAGTTGTACTGGATCAGAATATGATCTTGATCAGTGTCCCAATCTTTCTTGGGGAACACATAACTGCGGACACAATGAGGATGTTGCCATTCAGTGTTTAAATGAAGCAAGTACAACCTTACCAGCCACAATGTTACCTCCAACTTTCTCAACAGAGCAAACTGGTAAGTAGCCTGTTTCTTTGATTAATTCATATATTTTGACTTTCATTCTACCATGAATTATTTAGTGTATTGATGTTATTTCATTCATAGGTCTTAAAATTTGCTGATCCTGTTTCTTTTATATGTTTTGAAGGAATTGTTATTATTCTCAGTTTTCCATCTCAAAAGTGATAGCATAATTCCCTTCTATCCTTTAGTAGTTGTGTATATTTCTGAGATGAGGTAGTATTTACATTATTTGGACTATTGTCATCTTTGTATGACGTTTCAGCCATTGTATGCTTTGGCCTTCTTCAGGTGATAGAAACTTTGAACCAAATCCTTTATTACAATGACTGGGATTTATCATCCTCGTTCCTTTTATAAAGCTTCGATTAGAAGTCATGAGTTATCTCCCTCTAACCCTGCAAGTTGCTTGTTCACCACTGCTGGTATTGAACTTACCACTCTAAGAGTCAAGTCAGGAACTAACCAACGTCTATATCCACTGGGCCATGTGTCCTTAAGTACACATGGCTCAGTGGACATAGCAGTGATGAACATGTAATTGAATTGAGGCTTTACACAAGGAATTAGAATGATATACCCCAGTGATTCTAATAAAGGGTTTGGTTTAAATTCCTAGCACCTGAAGAAGGCCGAAGCATACAACGGCCAAAACATTGTATAAATGGCAACAAGGATGAGGACAATAGTCTGAATAATGTAAATACTGTCCTTTCTATCCTGTTGGCAAGTATTAGAATACACTGACTGAATACCCCAGCAAACTGATAGCCATGTTCCCATCCAAAAAATAAAAAAAAAACCTTTTAATTGGATATTTGTAGATGCAAATATACATCTCATTAAGGCACAGAGGCTGATGATGTCAGAATTGCATCTGAGCAATGTTAATCTCTAGACAGCAATATACCCCCCCCTTCCCGCTCACAATAATGTCTAATGTATTTATGAGAATTGGGACATATCCATTAATTTTTATAGGTCCGTATTTAACCTCACCTCCTTGCCTTTTGGGATTTACTCTGCACAGAGTCATTTTTTCCATTTTGGGTTGTTGTCGATTTACAATGTGTCCATTTTTTTCCCTCTTACTTTGTCTTTTTTGAGATTTTTGTCTCAAGAGCTTTTCAAGGAACAGGAACATCAAATGTGTCGAATGAACTTCCAGCATCCACTGGAGTATTGTTCTCTTCAGCTATATGCCTTCTTTTTTTATTTGATTCTAGTGCCTTTTGTGCATAATTTCAATTCTTTTGAATAAATATATCATCCTGTCTCTTCTTTTGATGTTAGTTCCAGCTTTCCAATATCTTTTCTTCATCTGATACATTTGTTAAAAACCATTTCACCCACTTGGTAAAATTTATTTCCAGTTTTTGGTCTTGTATCTTTGACTTTTTTTATTTGGTATCAGCTTGTCAAAGACTGAGCTTATTTTCCATGCAAACATAATTTCTGCTGGAGTCATAGCTGCAGGCGCATAGCTGCAGGTGCATTTATTTGGTGTAAGCCGATACATTTCTAAAAATTGTTGCAATGCTGCATCCGAGGACCTGCTGTTGGATTTTTTAGTACAATCTTAAAAGTATCCGTAAAACGCTCTGCCTGGTCATTGCTTCTAGTATGGTAAGGGGCAAATGTTATGTGCTCTACAACAAATATTTTACAAAATTCTATAAATTTGTTGCTGTAAATTTGTTGCCATTATCTGAAACAATCGAAATCTGGTCACCCAAACTGGACAGTTTGTATCGAAACCCAGTTACTACTCCCATGGTTGTTTTTTATATCTCCACAACTCTGGCCACTTGGAAAAACTAACTGAAATGATCAGATAATATGAATCATTAAGTGGACCAGCAAAGTCAGTTTGCATACGTGACCATAGACAATCATTTCCTGGGTGCATGGTGAACTTTACTGGTGTTGCTTTAGCTACCAAATCATAGCCTTTGCAGGATCTTACCAAACTTTCCGTGTCTTTATCCATGTTATACCAGTACACATAACTTCTCATTGAGGATTTCATTCTGGATATACCAGGATGTCCTGTGTGGAATTCTTTAAGTATTCGTTTCTGTAGTGATAAAGTTACCACCACTCTTTCGTTGTATATGAGAACATCATTGCAAATTGAATATACCTTGGATTCTGTTTTACTTCTGTCTTTTAGTCTTTTTCTTCATTTACACAATAAAATTGTCATCCAATGCTTTATTTTTTATTTTTCCCAAAGTCACAGGTAGTTACCTCACAGTATTGCATAGTACATTTTATCTCTACCTTTGCTTGTAGAAAAGCAATGACTGTGCCTTCCAAAGGTTCACTATTTTTTGTGATAAGTCTGGACAATGCGTCTGTGTGACTCAATTTACTTGATGATAAGAATTCTATCCTGAATTTTTTATTTACTAAGATGGTTCCACATCATTGTAACCTATTAGGTGTATGGGTAGTTGAGCTTTTTTTGGACCTGTAAATAGCTAGCAATGGTCTGGGATTTATTTGTAAGGTAAACCTTCTTCCGTGAATCAATCTATGAAATTCCATAAGGGCAAACGCAATCCATAAACTTTCCTTTTCTGAATAATTCTTTTCGGCTGGAAGAAACGTCCTGGATGAGTGTGCAATAAGTTTAAACAAGCTGTCTTTGAGTTTATGCATAATGCAGCCTCCTATTCTGCATGAACTAGCATTGCTTGCTATGATTATTTTTTTTTTGCATTGTAATGCATCAAAAACAAGTCCAATGTTAGCATTTTTAAAAATTTTTTTTAAAAATGGTTACTGGCACTTTATCATCCACACTGATTTAGAGTTGTTTTTTATTAGTTTGTTTAACAAATCTAGCAAACAATGTATGTTTGGCACAAATACATTGTAATAACTTGCCGGACCCAGGAAATTTTGTAGGGATTTGACATTTGAGGAGCAGGCATATCTTTTATAGCACTGGCTCATATTGGATCTGGTCTCTTGCCATTTTTATCAATTATTTGTCCAAATATTTGATTTTATTTATAAAAAAATTGCATTTTTGGCCTTTCAGTTTGAATCTATAATGATGAATTCTTCTGAAAACCTCAAAACCCTTTTTTGTTCGTGTTCTTCTTTTCAGCAATATATCGTCCAGATAAGCAACTTCAAATTCCATTCTGAATCGTATCCATTACTTGCTGAAAAATAGCTGGGGGAATCTTTATATTTATTTATTATGATTGAATTTGTACATTCCTCTATGTGTGTTTATCATAAGAAATTTGAAACATTCATTCAATTCACAGATATGCATTGCTTAGTTCAATTTTCAAAGATATCAAAAACCTGATAAGTTGTGCAAAAACCTTTTCTGGCCCTGGAAGTGGGTAATGATGACTTTTGAGGGCATCATTTAGGCCTGTGGAGAAATCTATGCAGACATGTATCTCTTTAGATTTTTTCTTTATGTATACTGTTGATGAAGCCTAATCTCTATAGCTGACTTTAGATAAAACATTGTTTTCTTGAGTCTGTCACACTCATCATTGATCTGTTTTAATGATGCAAAGGATACATTCTTTTCTTTTCTTTTTTTTAAACCAGTTGCATATTTTCCTTTAACTTTCATTTTATTGCACCTGCCTATACCACCAGATAATACCTCTGGAAATTTAATTTTCAATTCTTTCTTTAAACTTTCTGCTTTGTTGATAAAACATTTAACTTTTTGGCACAATGAACTGATTGGACTGTTCCATAACTTAAACTCCTCCATTCAATCTTTCCCAAAAGGTTTATTTTTATTTTTCATTACAAACAGTCTTAATTTCAATGTTTTTTCATTCAACAACACATTTGTAATAAATTCCTCTTCAAATTTTATTTTCTGATCTGTAACACTACAAGCAATTTTCTTGGTAACCATTAATGTTGACTTTCAAATTTTCTTCCATGTATATATATTTATTATACTTAAGTCAGATCCACTATCCAGTTGTAATTTAATATTTTTGTTAAGGATTTTTACCTGAACAAATTTTCTTATAGTCTGACGGGTAGATTCATCAGCATTAGTAACTTTAATATAATTATTCACACTTTTTTTTGTCTTACAGTGAGTTTTCTTATGTTCTTTTCTTTTGCAACAAAAACATTATTTATTTTTGTATAGAGAATCATTATAAAAATATAGTTCTCCACATGAATAATAGGGGTCAGGAGTAATGTTTTTTTCTTCTTCACTTGATTTTTTTGGCACACATTTTTAATGTGTGATACACTGTTTTCTTTGATATCCTTAGCATCTTGTCAAACATTTATAAACTTCTGATAATCTTCTGCTAGGATTTGTAAAGTCTGATTAGACTCATTTTCAATGATTCCAGGGTCTTTTGCCGATACCAAATGTTGAACAAATATCAGGGATTTAAAACTATCAAGGCTTAATTCTGTCAGTTTGAAACCCTAACACTGCGAACATTGTGAAATCTTCATCTTCCTTTTTTATTAAGTTCATGCATTTCCATCCTTTATGTCACAATGACTTCTTTAGACTGAATACTTCAGAAAGCAAAGTAACCCTTTCTTTAAATGTTAAGTCACTAGTTTTCTTCTGTAATATGTAATTTACAAACATTGTGTGTTTGACAGCACCTAGTTCTCTTAACACAGGTCTGACCTTTTTGTGGACAGACCAATTTGCACTGTTTGTTTTGAAAAGGTTTTCATATCTATGGAAATACAACAAAAATGTTACCTCTTTTTCTGGCATATATCACATTGACAACAGTGTCTTGTGAAAAAGCACCTGAATCTTCATTCATGTTACTATTTAGCATTTTCCATAATTGTTCTATAAACAAATCTTTGAATTTTTCAAGACATGGTTTGAAACATTTTCTGCTGTTCCTATTGTTGTTTTAATATATCCAGTAAAGCTGTTTTAAATTCCTCCATTTGTACTTTTATGTGAACAAACTTTTCACAAAAAATATATATATATATTATTATTATTATTATTATTATTATTATTATTATCATGGGTGGTAATAAAATTAATTTTTGTTTATTCCTAGCGGTAATAAAGTTTTGTACCACAAATTTTTATATATATATAAAAATTTGTGGCACAAAACTATGTTACTGCTAGGAATAAACAAAAATTAATTTTATTACCGCCCATGATAATAATTAAAAAATAAAACTCAAAAAAAAAGGCTAGCTGACTGGTTTCTCACCTCACTCAACAAAGCTAAATCAAGGTGAATAAATATTTGTTTAAGAAACAGAACAAGATGTAAGAGGGAAGAGAAAAACAAAGATATTCCTACATTATGTTCCTTCTGTTTACACAGAGGAGGTTTTAATGACTGAATATAGATGGCCTCCAACACTTTAACATGGTAACTTGAGTGGGGCGTACTTAAGATGGAGAACACATTCACACTAAAGTTAGCGGCACAATTATGGTTATTTATCAGGTGTTCTGTAATAGCAGACCCATATGTATTTGTCAGCCTATCTGACAGAATAGTTTAAATTATGGATTTTTGTAGGTACATGTTGCTTAATTCTGGCATCTAATCTTTGGGTAGTTTTCTCTATGTAGTGTAATCCACAACTACATATAAACATATAAATTAAAGAACTATTATGATGTAGTGGGAGAACATCTTTCCTTATGGAATAGAAGACAGACTTAGCAGAAAAAAAACATGACTATACTAGCCGTAATGTAACAAAGTCAAACTGCAATGGATACATGCTTAGCAAATTTATCACTGATAGAACCCAGCCAAGGGAGGCACAGGTATAAAAGACGTCCCTGTACTGTAGCTGGTTTAACTTTGTTAAACTCTGATACCTTATTCCTAATCACCGATTGGACAATGTCCAAAGGATAGGTGTTATTACAGAGTGTAGTCATAATAAACCTGAGTTCTTCATCCAACTTAGTTTTAGAGCAAATCTTCAAGGCACTATTAGTATATATATATATATATATATATATATATATATATATATATATTACCCAACTGTCAAAAACACTTCAAAATTCTCCAATGTAACACTTTTACATTGAGAAACCCTCTCAGAAATACATGATTTTGCAAATTGAAAAATAAAATTTTCAGTTTCATGTACTTTTTGTTACGTTTCCAGTTCTTTATAGTTGGAATAATATCCCATATTTTTCTGAATGTTGTATTTTGAACAACTTGTTTAATATCCATGTAACCCTTATAAAAAATCCTTGTAGCCAAAAGAGTTTTGTTATTTTGGTAATTTCTTGATATTCCTTCTCTAATTTTACCTTAAAGAGTTTTCCTGTGAGTATTCCAAAACTCTTGTTAGCAAAATGTTGTATTAGTGATCTTTTTTTCCATGAGTTTTTGCCAATACATACATTCATAAAATTCTGAACATTTACTTGAGTTTAGCCAACTTACTCATCACCAGAATGTTGTAACCTAAAAATGTTTACTGAATGAGAAATAGCCAAAACGAAGGTTGGAAATGAAATCGTAATCTTCATACTGCTCCTTAACAGGATGTATAAAAGCCAAGGATGGAACAATAATACTGGAGAAAAAGGAAATACTCCAGTGATGGGAAGAATATATAGAAGTTCTTTTCCATGACAAGAGAGAGCAACCAATAATACACAAAGATGAGGACAGACCGGAAATATTAAAGTCCGAAGTTGAAGCTGCAATAGCCAAACTGAATAGAAGCAAAGCAGCTGGTCCAGTGTAATAGAGTTGCTGCTAGCCCTGGAAGAATTCGACAAAGAGAAAATTACGGAAATAATAAATTAAATTTATAATAGTGGTATAATGCCAAATGACCTATGCAAGTCTATTTCCATAGCATTGACTAAGAAGCCAGCTGCAAATGAGTGTGAACTACACCAAGCTATCAGCTTAATGAGTCATATTACAAAACTGATCATTCAAATACTGATGAATAGAGCAAGAAGCAGAATCAGGCCAGAGATAGGACAAGAACAGTACGGATTCGTCAAAGACACTGGGACAAGGAACGCCATATTTATAATTAGGGCAATACAAATGAAAGGGCAATACAAATGAAGAAGGACTTATACCTGTGCTTTATTGATTATGTGAAGACATTTGACAAAATATGCCACAAAGAATTGATGGAGATGCTCAGCAGCCTTGACATATTTGGGAAAGACATTAGGGTAATTAGGAATCTCTATGAGCAGTAAACTGCCTGCATACCTGAAGGTAACGAATTCAGCAGATATACAAAGATAGAAAGTGGCATAAGACAGGGATGTGTATTTTCACTGGATCTATTTAACTTGTACAGTGAGAATATTTTGAGGACTCTAGATGCTATGCCAGGATTTGTCATCAGAGGCCACAATCTGAACAACATAAGATATGCAGACAACACAATGCTGGTTGCAGACATGGAAAGGAAACTGCAGGACCTCCTGCAGAAAATAACTGAAGAGAGTAACAAGACAACAAATAAACTGCAAGAAAACCGAATGCATGGTCATAATCAAAAAGAGCAGCCTAAAGTGCCAAATACAGGTGGGGGATGTTAAAATCATGCAGGTACAAAAATTTAAATATCTGGGAAGTGTTCTAACTGAAGACAAAAAGTGCGACACAGAGATCCAAAGGCGAATTGGCATGGCGAATGACACATTCCAACAACTGAGTAAAGTATTAAGAGACAGGAAACTTTCACTAGAAACAAAGAAGAGAGTACTGGATTGCTATGTGATGTCAGTTCTTCAATATGGCAGTGAATGTTGGACAATATCAACAAAGATGAAGGGTAAACTAGAAGCAGTTGAAATGTGGTTCTGCAGAAGGATGCTGCAGATATTGTAAACTGAGCATGTGAGCAATGACGAGGTGTTGGAAAGAATGAAAACGAAAAGGAAATTAATATTGAACATCAGGAAAAGACAACTGAAGTGCCTGGGACATGTAATGAGGAAGGAGGGCTTGAAGAACCTGATACTAACAGGCCAGATAGAGGGAAAAAGAGGCATAAGAAAGCAGTGGATAACATATTTGAAGGGCCTCAGCAGGTGGATGACAGAACAGGAGCTGCAAGGCGTTACAGAGCCACCAGGGATAGGGAGACGTGGAAAGCCATGATCGCCTACATCCTGAAAGGACAAGGCACATAGAAGAAGAAGAATCTTTATAACATCAACAAAATACAATACCCACCAGCTGCATGATGTAGATAAACATTGCTAGTGATGAACTGCTAGACAGCAATATAACTCCCTTCACAATAATGTCCAATGTATACCAATTAATGTTCATATGTATGTGTATAACACAATTTCAAAAGTTGCCACTAATGCAAAAACATGACAAAAAGCAATAAGTCATATTCTACCCCATCTGTTTTTAGGAACACCACTCGCAACACTGTAAGCAGTTGCAGCAAACAGGCTTACTGTCAACATTACCATTAGTTAATGCATAATTGTCATATCACGCTAAAAGATCATTGTTTGCAAACCCTTTTATTTATCAATTTAAGTTAATTAAAATCTCTCAAAATAAAAATTAGGTGTTATCACATTTAGAAAAAAACTATGATAATGAGAATATTCCATGAATTTCAAATTCATCATTCCAAGAATTATTTGAAGTATTAATGATTTTTTATGTTGCGACCAAAACAGTTCAAATAATCACTTCTGTATCCTTTCTCCAATGTACAATCTGTTTGGAATGTGGCCAATTTGTATTTTTTTTTCTAAATGAGTTAGTATTTACAGTTATAGTTTAATGTTGAAAACTGTATAAAAAACATAAAATGCTAACAAATATACTGATCAGATTAAACCATTATGACAATCTTTCCAGTATCTCATGTAATACAAACAAATTCATTTTATAATTTACATGTAGAATAGACATCTTACACATTTTCTGTTATTTTCTTTTTTTTTATAATCATGTTGCCCAAATCAAGGCATTTTACTGCCACTGTTGTGCAGGGGGTTACATAGGAGGAATGTTATGAGAAGGAGTGAGAGGTTGCAGGAGGCATCAGGAAGAGAGTAGGAGAAGGAAGAGAATACTGATGAAAGTGGGGTGGACAAAGAAAAATGCATGAGAGAAAGGATGTAAGTTAGTGAGACAGGAGATGGCTATTGACTTTACATTTAAATTCTTGGAGATTATAGCTGTCAAGAAAGCAAGTATGCAGAAGGAAATTCCACAGGCG
>JBBBDQ010003355.1:0-10104 GCA_037127315.1 Ascarosepion bandense | reverse complement strand
GTAACTGCTATAAATGTAAATAGACGGAAGATGAGGCGGATGAATAGAAATAACGAATGAAGCTACCTGCTATGAATGTAAATAGACGGAAGATGAGGCGGATGAATAGAAATAACGAATGAAGGTACCTGCTATAAATGTAAATAGACGGAAGATGTGGCGGATGAATAGAAATAACGAATGAAGGTACCTGCTATAAATGTAAATAGACGGAAGATGAGGCGGATGAATAGAAATAACGAATGAAGCTACCTGCTATAAATGTAAATAGACGGAAGATGAAGCGGATGAATAGAAATAACGAATGAAGGTACCTGCAATAAATGTAAATAGACGGAAGATGTGGCGGATGAATAGAAATAACGAATGAAGGTACCTGCTATAAATGTAAATAGACGGAAGATGAGGCGGATGAATACAAATAACGAATGATGGTACCTGCTATAAATATAAATAGACGGAAGATGAGGCGGATGAATAGAAATAACGAATGAAGGTAACTGCTATAAATGTAAATAGACGGAAGATGAGGCGGATGAATAGAAATAACGAATGAAGCTACCTGCTATAAATGTAAATAGACGGAAGATGAGGCGGATGAATAGAAATAACGAATGAAGGTACCTGCTATAAATGTAAATAGACGGAAGATGTGGCGGATGAATAGAAATAACGAATGAAGGTCCCTGCTATAAATGTAAATAGACGGAAGATGAGGCGGATGAATAGAAATAACGAATAAAGGTACCTGCTATAAATGTAAATAGACGGAAGATGAGGCGGATGAATAGAAATAACGAATGAAGGTACCTGCTATGAATGTAAATAGACGGAAGATGAGGCGGATGAATAGAAATAACGAATGAAGCTACCTGCTATCAATGTAAATAGACGGAAGATGTGGCGGATGAATAGAAATAATGAATGAAGGTACCAGCTATAAATGTAAATAGACGGAAGATGTGTCGGATCAATAGAAATAACGAATGAAGGTACCTGCTATAAATGTAAATAGACGGAAGATGAGGCGGATGAATAGAAATAACGAATGAAGGTACCTGCTATAAATGTAAATAGACGGAAGATGTGGCGGATGAATAGAAATAACGAATGAAGGTACCTGCTGTAAATGTAAATAGACGGAAGATGTGGCGGATGAATAGAAATAACGAATGAAGATACCTGCTATAAATGTAAATTTACGGAAGATGTGGCGGATGAATAGAAATAACGAATGAAGGTACCTGCTATAAATGTAAATAGACGGAAGATGAGGCGGATGAATACAAATAACGAATGAAGGTACCTGCTATAAATATAAATAGACGGAAGATGAGGCGGATGAATAGAAATAACGAATGAAGGCAACTGCTATAAATGTATATAGACGGAAGATGAGGCGGATGAATAGAAATAACGAATGAAGGTACCTGCTATAAATGTAAATAGACGGAAGATGAGGCGGATGAATAGAAATACCGAATGAAGGTACCTGCTATAAATGTAAATAGACGGAAGATGTGGCGGATGAATAGAAATAACGAATGAAGGTACATGCTATAAATGTAAATAGACGGAAGATGAGTCGGATGAATAGAAATAACGAAGGAAGCTACCTGCTATAAATGTAAATAGACGGAAGATGAGGCGGATGAATAGAAATAACGAATGAAGCTACCTGCTATCAATGTAAATAGACGGAAGATGAGGCGGATGAATAGAAATAACGAATGAAGGTACCTGCTATAAATGTAAATAGACGGAAGATGTGGCGGATGAATAGAAATAACGAATGAAGGTACCTGCTATGAATGTAAATAGACGGAAGATGTGGCGGATGAATAGAAATAACGAATGAAGATACCTGCTATAAATGTAAATAGACGGAAGATGTGGCGGATGAATAGAAATAACGAATGAAGCTACCTGCTATAAATGTAAAAAGACGGAAGATGTGGCGGATGAATAGAAATAACGAATGAAGGTACCTGCTATAAATGTAAATAGACGGAAGATGTGGCGGATGAATAGAAATAACGAATTAAGGTACATGCTATAAATGTAAATAGACGGAAGATGTGGCGGATGAATAGAAATAACGAATGAAGCTACCTGCTATAAATGTAAATAGACGGAAGATGTATGCAGATGAATAGAACAGAATGAAGGTACTGCTATAAATGTAAATAGGACGGAAGATGTGCGGGATGGAATAGAAATAACTGGAATGAAGATACCTGCTATAAATGTAAATAGAGGGAAGATGTGGCGGAGGAATAGAAATAACGAATGAAGGTACATGCTATAAATGTAAATAGACGGAAGATGTGGCGGATGAATAGAAATAACGAATGAAGATACCTGCTATAAATGTAAATAGACGGAAGATGTATGATGAATAGAAATAACGAATGAAGGTACATGCTATAAATGTAAATAGACGGGAAGATGTGGCGGATGAATAGAAATAACGAATGAAGGTACTCGTTATAAATGTAAATAGACGGAAGATGTGGCGGATGAATAGAAATAACGAATGAAGCTACCTGCTATAAATGTAAATAGACGGAAGATGTATGGAGAATAGAAATAACGAATGAAGATACCTGCTATAAATGTAAATAGACGAAGATGTGGCGGATGAATAGAAATAATGAATGAAGGTAAATGCTATAAATGTAAATAGACGGAAGATGAGGCGGATGAATAGAAATAACGAATGAAGGTACTCGCTATAAATCTAAAAAGGACGGAAGATGTGGCGGATGAATAGAAAATAACGAATGAAGATACCTGCTATAAATGTAAATAGACGGAAGATGAGGCGGGATGAATAAATAACGAATGAAGGTACTCATAAATGTAAATAGACGGAAGATGTGGCGGATGAATAGAAATAACGAATGAAGGTACCTGCTATAAATGTAAATAGACGGAAGAGTGGCGGATGAATAGAAATAACGAATGAAGCTACCTGCTATAAAAAAGCCGGATGATGTGGCGAATGCATAGAAATAACGAATGAAGGTACCTGCTATAAATGTAAATAGACGGAAGATGTGGCGGATGAATAGAAACAACGAATGAAGATATCTGATATAAATGTAAATAGACGGAAGATGTGGCGGATGAATAGAAATAACGAATGAAGCTACCTGCTATAAATGTAAATAGACGGAAGATGTGGCGGATGAATAGATGAGAACACGAATGGAAGCTACCTGCTATAAATGAAATAGACGGGAAGACGAGATGAATAGAAATAACGAATGAAGGTACTCATGAATGTAAATAGATGGAAGATGTGGCGGATGAATAGAAATAACGAATGAATATAACTAAGAGTAAATGTAAATAGACGGAAGATGTGGCGGATGAATAGAAATAACGAATGAAGCTACCTGCTATAAATATAAAAGCTGGATGATGTGGCGAATGCATAGAAATAAAGAATGAAGGTACCTGCTATAAATGTAAATAGACGGAAGATGTGGCGGATGAATAGAAATAACGAATGAAGATATCTGATATAAATGTAAATAGACGGAAGATGTGGCGGATGAATAGAAATAACGAATGAAGGTACCTGTTACAAATGTAAATAGAAGGAAGATGTGGCGGATGAATAGAAATAACGAATGAAGCTACCTGCTATAAATGTAAATAGACGGAAGATGTGGCGGATGAATAGAAATAACGAATGAAGGTACCTGCTATAAATGTAAATAGACGGAAGATGTGGCGGATGAATAGATATAACGAATGAAGCTACCTGCTATAAATGTAAATAGACGGAAGATGAGGCGGATGAATAGAAATAACGAATGAAGGTACCTGCTATAAATGTAAATAGACGGAAGATGTGGCGGATGAATAGAAATAACGAATGAAGATACCTGCTATAAATGTAAATAGACGGAAGATGTGGCGGACGAATAGAAATAACGAATGAAGCTACCTGCTATAAATGTAAAAAGACGGAAGATGTGGCGGATGAATAGAAATAACGAATGAAGGTACCTGCTATAAATGTAAATAGACGGAAGATGTGGCGGATGAATAGAAATAACGAATTAAGGTACATGCTATAAATGTAAATAGCCGGAAGATGTGGCGGATGAATAGAAATAACGAATGAAGCTACCTGCTATAAATGTAAATAGACGGAAGATGTGGCGGATGAATAGAAATAACTAATGAAGGTACCTGCTATAAATGTAAATAGACGGAAGATGTGGCGGATGAATAGAAATAACGAATGAAGATACCTGCTATAAATGTAAATAGAGGGAAGATGTGGCGGAGGAATAGAAATAACGAATGAAGGTACATGCTATAAATGTAAATAGACGGAAGATGTGGCGGATGAATAGAAATAACGAATGAAGATACCTGCTATAAATGTAAATAGACGGAAGATGTGGCGGATGAATAGAAATAACGAATGAAGGTACATGCTATAAATGTAAATAGACGGAAGATGTGGCGGATGAATAGAAATAACGAATGAAGGTACCTGTTATAAATGTAAATAGACGGAAGATGTGGCGGATGAATAGAAATAACGAATGAAGCTACCTGCTATAAATGTAAATAGACGGAAGATGTGGCGGATGAATAGAAATAACGAATGAAGATACCTGCTATAAATGTAAATAGACGAAGATGTGGCGGATGAATAGAAATAACGAATGAAGGTACCTGCTCTAAATGTAAATAGACGGAAGATGAGGCGGATGAATAGAAATAACGAATGAAGGTACCTGCTATAAATGTAAAAAGACGGAAGATGTGGCGGATGAATAGAAATAACGAATGAAGGTACCTGCTATAAATGTAAATAGACGGAAGATGTGGCGGATGAATAGAAATAACGAATGAAGCTACCTGCTATAAATGTAAAAAGACGGAAGATGTGGCGGATGAATAGAAATAACGAATGAAGATACCTGCTATAAATGTAAATAGACGAAGATGTGGCGGATGAATAGAAATAACGAATGAAGGTACCTGCTATAAATGTAAATAGACGGAAGATGAGGCGGATGAATAGAAATAACGAATGAAGGTACCTGCTATAAATGTAAAAAGACGGAAGATGTGGCGGATGAATAGAAATAACGAATGAAGATACCTGCTATAAAGGTAAAAAGACGGAAGATGTGGCGGATGAATAGAAATAATGAATAGTACCTGCTATAAAATGTAAATAGACGGAAGATGAGGCGGATGAATAGAAATAACGAATGAAGGTACTCAAGGTGAATGTAAATAGACGGAAGATGTGGCGGATGAATAGAAATAACGAATGAAGATACCTTGCTATAAATGTAAAATAGACGGAAGATGTGGCGGATGAATAGAAATAACGAATGAAGCTACCTGCTATAAATGTAAAAAGACGGAAGATGTGGCGGATGAATAGAAATAACGAATGAAGGTACCTGCCATAAAAATGTAAATAGACGGGAAGATGTGGCGGATGCATTAGAAATAATGAATTAAGGTACATGCTATAAATGTAAACAGACGGAAGATGTGGCGGATGAATAGAAATAACGAATGAAGCTACCTGCTATAAATGTAAATAGACGGAAGATGTGGCGGACGAATAGAAATAACGAATGAAGGTACCTGCTATAAATGTAAATAGATTTAAGATGTGGCGGATGAATAGAAATAACGAATGAAGATACCTGCTATAAATGTAAATAGAGGGAAGATGTGGCGGAGGAATAGAAATAACGAATGAAGGTACATGCTATAACAAATAGACGGAAGATGTGGCGGATGAATAGAAATAACGAATGAAGATACCTGCTATAAATGTAAAATAGACGGAAGATGTGGCGGATGAATAGAAATAACGAATGAAGGTACATGTGCAAATAAAGACGAAGATAAGCATAAATAAAATAACCAAATGTATATACTACAAACAATAGACTGTATGCATTAAATAGAAATAACGAAATAAAGCTTACCTGCTATAAATGTAAATAGACGGAAGATGTGGCGGATGAATAGAAATAAACGAATGAAGATACCTGCTATAAATGTAAATAGACGAAGATGTGGCGGATGAATAGAAATAACGAATGAAGGTACCTGCTATAAATGTAAATAGACGGAAGATGAGGCGGGATGAATAGAAATAACGAAATGTGAAGGTACTCATATAAATCTAAAAGACGGAAGATGTGGCGGATGAATAGAAATAACGAATGAAGATACTTGCCATAAATGTAAATAGACGGAAGATGAGGCGGATGAATAGAAATAACGAATGAAGGTACCTGCTATAAATGTAAATAGATGAAATGATGTGGTGATGAATAGAAATAACGAATGAAGGTACCTGCTATAAAATGTAAATAGACGGAAGATGCGGCGGATGAATAAAAACAATGAATGAAGCTACCTGCTATAAATATAAAAAGCCGGATGATGTGGCGAATGCATAGAAATAACGAATGAAGGTACCTGCTATAAATGTAAATAGACGGAAGATGTATGATGAATAGAAACAACGAATGAAGATATCTGATATAAATGTAAATAGACGGAAGATGTGGCGGATGAATAGAAATAACGAATGAAGCTACCTGCTATAAATGTAAATAGACGGAAGATGTGGCGGATGAATAGATATAACGAATGAAGCTACCTGCTATAAATGTAAATAGACGGAAGACGAGGCAGATGAATAGAAATAACGAATGAAGGTACCTGCTATGAATGTAAATAGACGGAAGATGTGGCGGATGAATAGAAATAACGAATGAATATAACTGCTATAAATGTAAATAGACGGAAGATGTGGCGGATGAATAGAAATAACGAATGAAGCTACCTGCTATAAATATAAAAAAGCCGGATGATGTGGCGAATGCATAGAAATAAAGAATGAAGGTACCTGCTATAAATGTAAATAGACGGAAGATGTGGCGGATGAATAGAAATAACGAATGAAGATATCTGATATAAATGTAAATAGACGGAAGATGTGGCGGATGAATAGAAATAACGAATGAAGGTACCTGTTACAAATGTAAATAGAAGGAAGATGTGGCGGATGAATAGAAATAACGAATGAAGCTACCTGCTATAAATGTAAATAGACGGAAGATGTGGCGGATGAATAGAAATAACGAATGAAGGTACCTGCTATAAATGTAAATAGACGGAAGATGTGGCGGATGAATAGATATAACGAATGAAGCTACCTGCTATAAATGTAAATAGACGGAAGATGAGGCGGATGAATAGAAATAACGAATGAAGGTACCTGCTATAAATGTAAATAGACGGAAGATGTGGCGGATGAATAGAAATAACGAATGAAGATACCTGCTATAAATGTAAATAGACGGAAGATGTGGCGGACGAATAGAAATAACGAATGAAGCTACCTGCTATAAATGTAAAAAGACGGAAGATGTGGCGGATGAATAGAAATAACGAATGAAGGTACCTGCTATAAATGTAAATAGACGGAAGATGTGGCGGATGAATAGAAATAACGAATTAAGGTACATGCTATAAATGTAAATAGCCGGAAGATGTGGCGGATGAATAGAAATAACGAATGAAGCTACCTGCTATAAATGTAAATAGACGGAAGATGTGGCGGATGAATAGAAATAACTAATGAAGGTACCTGCTATAAATGTAAATAGACGGAAGATGTGGCGGATGAATAGAAATAACGAATGAAGATACCTGCTATAAATGTAAATAGAGGGAAGATGTGGCGGAGGAATAGAAATAACGAATGAAGGTACATGCTATAAATGTAAATAGACGGAAGATGTGGCGGATGAATAGAAATAACGAATGAAGATACCTGCTATAAATGTAAATAGACGGAAGATGTGGCGGATGAATAGAAATAACGAATGAAGGTACATGCTATAAATGTAAATAGACGGAAGATGTGGCGGATGAATAGAAATAACGAATGAAGGTACCTGTTATAAATGTAAATAGACGGAAGATGTGGCGGATGAATAGAAATAACGAATGAAGCTACCTGCTATAAATGTAAATAGACGGAAGATGTGGCGGATGAATAGAAATAACGAATGAAGATACCTGCTATAAATGTAAATAGACGAAGATGTGGCGGATGAATAGAAATAACGAATGAAGGTACCTGCTCTAAATGTAAATAGACGGAAGATGAGGCGGATGAATAGAAATAACGAATGAAGGTACCTGCTATAAATGTAAAAAGACGGAAGATGTGGCGGATGAATAGAAATAACGAATGAAGGTACCTGCTATAAATGTAAATAGACGGAAGATGTGGCGGATGAATAGAAATAACGAATGAAGCTACCTGCTATAAATGTAAAAAGACGGAAGATGTGGCGGATGAATAGAAATAACGAATGAAGATACCTGCTATAAATGTAAATAGACGAAGATGTGGCGGATGAATAGAAATAACGAATGAAGGTACCTGCTATAAATGTAAATAGACGGAAGATGAGGCGGATGAATAGAAATAACGAATGAAGGTACCTGCTATAAATGTAAAAAGACGGAAGATGTGGCGGATGAATAGAAATAACGAATGAAGATACCTGCTATAAAGGTAAAAAGACGGAAGATGTGGCGGATGAATAGGAAATAACGAATGAAGGTACCTGCTATAAATGTAAATAGACGGAAGATGAGGCGGATGAATAGAAATAACGAATGAAGGTACCTGCTATAAATGTAAAAGACGGAAGATGTGGCGGATGAATAGAAATAACGAATGAAGATACCTGCTATAAATGTAAATAGACGGAAGATGAGGCGGATGAATAGAAATAACGAATGAAGGTACCTGCTATAAATGTAAATAGACGGAAGATGTGGCGGATGAATAGAAATAACGAATGAAGGTACCTGCTATAAATGTAAATAGACGGAAGATGAGTATGATGAATAGAAATAACGAATGAAGCTACCTGCTATGAATGTAAATAGACGGAAGATGAGTAAGTGATGAATAGAAATAACGAATGAAGGTACTTGCTATAAATGTAAATAGACGGAAGATGTATGATGAATAGAAATAACGAATGAAGGTAATTGCTATAAATGTAAATAGACGGAAGATGAGGCGGATGAATAGAAATAACGAATGAAGCTACCTGCTATAAATGTAAATAGACGGAAGATGAGGCGGATGAATAGAAATAACGAATGAAGGTACCTGCAATAAATGTAAATAGACGGAAGATGTGGCGGATGAATAGAAACAACGAATGAAGGTACCTGCTATAAATGTAAATAGACGGAAGATGAGGTGGATGAATACAAATAACGAATGATGGTACCTGCTATAAATATAAATAGACGGAAGATGTAGGTAAGTGGATGAATAGAAATAACGAATGAAGGTAACTGCTATAAATGTAAATAGACGGAAGATGAGGCGGATGAATAGAAATAACGAATGAAGCTACCTGCTATAAATGTAAACAGACGGGAAGATGAGGGCGTGATGAATAGAAATAACGAATGAAGGTACTCATAAATGTAAATAGACGGAAGATGTGGCGGATGAATAGAAATAACGAATGAAGGTCCCTGCTATAAATGTAAATAGACGGAAGATGAGGCGGATGAATAGGAAATAACGAATAAAGGTACCTGCTATAAATGTAAATAGACGGAAGATGAGGCGGATGAATAGAAATAACGAATGAAGGTACCTGCTATGAATGTAAATAGACGGAAGATGAGGCGGATGAATAGAAATAACGAATGAAGCTACCTGCCATCAATGTAAAATAGACGGAAGATGAGGCGATGAATAGAAATAATGAATGAAGGTACCTGCTATAAATGTAAATAGACGGAAGATGTGTCGGATGAATAGAAAATAACGAATGAAGATACCTGCTATAAATGTAAATAGACGGAAGATGAGGCGGATGAATAGAAATAACGAATGAAGGTACCTGCTATAAATGTAAATAGACGGAAGATGTGGCGGATGAATAGGAAATAACGAATGAAGGTTCCTGCTATAAATGTAAATAGACGGAAGATGTGGCGGATGAATAGAAATAACGAATGAAGATACCTGCTATAAATGTAAATTTA